>CAOLHI010002375.1:0-261819 GCA_948474755.1 Ctenosaura bakeri | reverse complement strand
TGCGGCCAGTGTTGAGGTTTTAGCAAACTAGCCTATGTAATGACCAATATGACCAATATGGATGAGCCTTTACGGCAACTGGCCCAGGCCTTGTCCAGTGTGCAGTATTCAGTCACCCCTGTACTCCTTGATTGGAAATTGTCAGTGGAAAGAAACTCATTAATACTTGCAAACGAAGTGCATTTTGCAAATAGGAATAGTTCATTGGCTTTTGCATGCACACAAATGCACATGATTTATCTAATGACTTTCAGAGATTTAGTTCGACATACCCACGATGGGCACATTCCAAAGGAAATTAGAGAGTTGATTCACTCCAAATTAAGGAAAGAGGGAGAGCAATTGGAATCCTAGTGGTCGCTTCTCAGTGTCATCTTCCATCCCTGATGGAATCGGTTAAAGCTTTTTATTGCTATGGTCACTGCCAGGACCATACACCCGGTCATTCTCCTTGGAATGCAGACCACCCCAGGAAACATTCTGTACTCCAAAAATAGAAATATTTGGGCTACAGTGTTCAGACACAAATAGCAAACTATCAATGTAGAAGAAAATATTGACTTCATTTCTGAAGACAATTCTTTACAGCCCTATCATCCCTGTTTGATGCTCCTTAAGGGCTGACCCATGATACCAATTCAGCCATTGTTTACACTGGAAAGAGATGTGTATGTATAAGGCAACCTGTCATACCATCCTCATCAAGCAATATCTGATCCAACCCATGGTTCCCACTTTGAATCACTGTTTTTGTAATATCACCACCATCAGCAGTTGTGACATAAATTATGTAGTTCCAATCTGGACTTGACAGGTAATGGCAATGTCTCTGCCCCTATATCAATCTGTCACCCCACTGTTCTTTGGTCTCAATTTACTCGTTTTGTGGAAGCAAGGAACCATGTATGATAATATTGTGAAATGGGCACATCCAGAAGGCAATGATGGAAGCTTTGTTACACAACCTGTGATGCCGAATTGTACAAAATTAGCAGGAACAGCAGAAGTGCTATTGTACTACTGGCAACATTTTATGATAACCATAGTCAGCCCAACACAGGTGCACAAAGTACAATGCACACTGCACAGCACACATTGTGTAATGTACATTGCATAATGCATGCTGTGCAAAGCTGATGTGTGTGCAAGCATAGAAGCCAGAAAAACAGTATGATGGACCCCATGCATGGCACCAGCCAGGCAACAAACCACATGCCACACCAGGAGTAAAAACTCAAGGCAAGGCCAGTGGTTGCACTAAGGAGCAGCCAGAACCCAGGCACTCAGGGACAGGCACAGATGACAGGCAGAAGGTAAAAGAGGGGGTAGCAGATACACAGGAGGAGAAGGAGTGGGACACAGGGATAAAGGTTGTGATGAGTGAATGCTCACACACTGAACTGTGGCCTCACAATGCCATTCCAAAGTTCCAAATCAGCTGTCTGATAGACATCCTGCCACCAGGCAAAATGCGCAATCACTGACACAATGGGAGGCAGATCAACTTGCCATTCTAGATTGGTAAGGTCATCAAGTGTCAATAATTGTGCATCATAGCACATTCAATGACCATCTGTGCATCCTCGTGACTCATGTTGCAAGCCACCTCAGTGAATTTCTGTGCCTGCCTGCATGGGGTGAGCCCCCCCTGTAAAGGAGATCTAGGGGTGTGGCTATCCTGAGTGCCGGAGCAGCCTAGAAACACAATTCAGGCAACCAGAATAGCTCCTCAGGAGAGAAACCCAGCCCTGTAGAGCGTGAGAGGGGTTGGTGGCTGAGAGGAAAAGATATATAAAGGCAAACCCTGGTTGTCATTTGGGAGTCCTTCAATGATAAAGAGCTCTGAAGTAAAGTCCTTCCATCACCCAGGTAGGTTGTTTGGGTTTAAATCTCAGAGGGTTTAAGTCTCAGAGAAAGCCTAAAGATAGGCAGAAGTATAATTTAAATCTCAGAGAAAGCCTAAAGATAGGCAGAAGTTTAATTAAACCATTATAGAATCTGGTCAGAAAGCATGACCTAGATTGGGGGTTGAACCTTTGGTGCAAATGTAGCCAAAGGACTGTTTCTGATACTTGCATTTAATTGAGAGTTTAACAATATAAGGAAACTGACTAAAAGTACTTTGAAGAAGTGTATTAACTTTCACCTGCATATGAACTGTAATATTTTGTTCTGTATCTTATCTTAATAAATATTACAGTTTATTTTTATAAATGCTGGCTCAGCTGAGTGATAAACAGTATTTAAAGACACACAGAAAACATGTTACTATAGAACTATAAAGGGGTTCTAAACCATTGAAGGCCTCACCCTTTACACAAAGGTGGTATTATAAGGGCGAAGGCAGGGCTGTGTGAAAATACAGGGTGCCTTATCAGATTGGGGAGCTGGCATACCAGTCTGAGAGAGAAAGAAGTAGGTCTTGTCACATTCCTGTGTGGAGTGGCCAGCAGTGGGTGGGCTATATCACCTGCAAGAAGAAGGGGGGAGTGATGACACAAAAGTGCTCAGCATAGCACCAAGGACAACCAGCACATGCACAGAGTGGTGGCACACAAACCCCCTTAGGAGCCAGCGCAGTCTTTCAGGCTGCCAAGCAAGCTCTGCAGCTACTTCTGACAGCTGGAAGACACGGGCATGGGTGCTGTCAGGATAGAGTGCACAGACACTGATGAATAGAACATGGGCATCAATGATGAACTGCATATTCGGACTGTGAAAGCCCCTCTGATTCCAGTACACAGCCTTGGTGCAGAGAATACAACAGTGAGAATGTGGCTGCAGTCAACAATTGCAACAATGTTCAGAAGGCCAGAAATAGCATAGAACTCACGCTTGGAGCTCACAATATCCACTTCATGCACCAGGAATATTATGAACCTTACCACATGGCACCCCATCACATACAGGAACAAACTGAGGCAGTGGTACACAGATGCCTGAAATAATTTCTAGGCAAGACTGCTCTTTCGACTCCACCTCCCAAGATCCCCTGGGCAGTGGCCTAGCTGATTGTAAGATTTTGGGGGTTGTAGGCCAAATAATATCTGAACTTTTCTAAGCTCTGACTGCGAGCCATGCACTATTTGTAGGACATTCCCACCTTCTCGTCCAGTTCCAGGAAGTGACTTCAGTTCTGCTTCCTGTCCTCTTTCCTTCCCCCTCTGGGCTATGATTGAAGGACATGCTTTGCCCCACCCACTTCTTCTAAAACTTCCAAATAATGATCGTGGGGAAAGCTTTGCTCCCCTCCTACTCCTCTTTCTGCAAAACGTAACAGGAGGTAGGCTTTTCTCCACTCATTCTCCCATCTGAACTTGATTAGGAACCAGGCCCTTCCACTCTGTCTCCACAATGGAGGGAGAGGCATGTGCAAAATTCTTTTATGTCCCATGGTCTGTGAGCAAGCATTACACCTGCTTCCTAGATCTCTTGAGGACGGTGTTGCAGCTGTAAAGGGGCATCGTGAATGGACAGTAAACAGGCAGCAATCTCCTGTTCTGCAGTTGTGTCAAGGCAAGGCTCACTGAGCTGTACCTCTGGATTATCTGTCTCTAAAGGAAACAGACAGAAGGAAATAGAGGAAACAGTTACATTATTGGTAAAACATTAGGGAGCAAGCTTATCACAGTATGTAATGGGGAGGAGTAGAGTTTTTGATTCCTTAAAGTGGAAATTTATTCTGAAGTGCTGACAGGAGGCTGCTGGGGGGCTCAAGAAGGTATAAACTAACCTGCCCCATTATCCACACAGTTGCCATGGGGTTCTCTGTACAAGTGCAGGGCTCATCTTTATCAAGGGTTACTTACTGTATTCCTAAAAGACAGAAAAGGAAATGAGTGTTTGGTAAGCAGCCCTCGCATTTGGCTCAACAGAGCTCCAATAATTCAAGGTGCTTCTGGACAGGATGAATGTTTGTTAGCTGCAAACAAAACATCACAGTGAATACACCCCTGCCAAAGGAAAGGGGAGATATGCATGCCCTATTATTTAAGTCAAGGCTTCTCTGGATGGGGATTATATCCTGGAGGAGGCACGCTGCAATAGCTGTTAATTTATGCTGTATCAAAACTTTAGTCCTTCTAGGATTTTTATTTTAGAGATGCTCCCATTGGTTTCAATGTGCTGGAAATAACTTAGGCCAACCCTAGCCTTGGGCTAATTTGTGCTGGCACAGGGGCTGGATCTCCGGGCTGAGGAAGATTTGGATGTGCCTGTTCCCTGTTCCACCCCCTTTTGGCTCTTCAGCCAGCTGATCTTAGGCCTTGTGCTAGCTGGTCCCTCAGCAGGCTGGTCGCTGATGTAAAGGGAGCTGATCTGGCTTAGGGCCAAGTTCTCATGGCACAAGTGCCTTATGCCTCATCCTAACCCACTGCAAGCTGGCTTATCTTTGAGTTAGGATTGCATTGTAAGTCTTGGAAAGCTAGGTATGAAACAACTGGGAAAGTTGCTTAAGTGTAAAGATACATCATTAAATATGAAAGTCAGGATCATCCATGCCATAGTGTTTTTGATTTTCATGTATGGTTGTGAAAGCTGGACAGGAAGGAACATTGACAAGAAAAACAAAACCTCTTTTGAAATATGGCGCTGGAGGAGAACACTATAGGTAGCATGAACTACCAAAAAGACAAATAGATCCTGCAGCAAATAAACACAGACCCTTTTCACACGGGGTTTTTAAAGCTTCCCAGTTCGACCTTGATCGGGTGCCTTTTACACGTTAGAGAGCATGTGGTCGCATTAAACTTTTTGGTTTCTCACCCCAATCTGAGCGGGGGAGCCACCAATCAGCATTTCCGCGCACTTTTCAAAGACCGGATAAAATGTGGTCTTTTCCTCCAATCCGCGCTCGACGTTTCATGAGAAAGCAGCAGTGCGTCCTGATTCGTGCAGGCGATCAAGAGAGGGAGGGATCAAGGCGTGGTCAGCAGAAGCCACAGGACCGCCCCCAGCACGAGCGGGCGGCGCCATTTTCCAAACCCGCTGAGGCGCCTGCAAGGAGGAGGCAAACGGACGAGGAACGGAAAAAAAGGAAGGTTTCAGCGACTGCAAGGAGGAAGCAAAGGGACGAGGAACGGAAAAAAAGGAAGGTAGGTTTTTCCCTTAGCTATCCTTTGTCCGTGCGGCGTCGTGAATTGCGGGTTTCCGGGGGTTGTGTCTCCCGAAGGTGCCCTGATTTTAAATATGGGGTCGAGGGGGTGGTGGTGGCTGGCGAGTGGATACACTCACCGAGGATGGCATGGCAGGATGCTTTTAAAGGTTAGGGAAAATTGGGAAAGCTGTGGAGGGGGGCAGGTAGGAAGGGAGGGAACGTCCAAAGCAGCCACCGCGCCAAACCCGTTCTCCAGGTTACTTTGGAAGCGGGATCATGGCGCAATGACGGGATGCTGTGTAAATTTGGGGATGGCTGCTGTGCTGCTCCGGCACGAGGTCCCCGTGCAAACTTTTACTGGGAAACTTTTTTCCTGTTTATTGGGGCCTACATGTGGATGCATAAACGTATTATTTTTCTCTGGGGACTGTTTGGCGCCCCCAGAGAAAAATGGCCCTTGGTAATCTTCCGTTTTAAACCAGATTCTCAGGCTGGGGGTGTAGGGGGTAGTGGCTTCTGTTTGACCCCTGACAGTAGTTATTTTTCGAGCGGCCGCCATTAATACAGTCACGCCCCATGAGGGCCTGCTGTGTTGTTTGTCTGAACCCCCCCCTGCCAAATGCAGAGGGGGATGATCTTCCTGCCAGGGCAGGAGACTCAGTGGTGTTCCATGCTTCTTTAGCTGTCTAGGACATGGCAGAGATCCATAGGGCAATGGAACGCACATCATTGTTTGGGGGAGGCAAGCATTTCATCTTTATCAGTCCATGTGGCTCTGGGAGGGAGGATCCCATGGGCAGAAAACCAGTTCCTGGGACTATTGTAGAGGCACACAATTTACCACATCGTTTTCACTCTAGCTTGTGCCAAAATTTAAGTTGTTGTACATTACCTTGAAGCTGTTGATATCACAGAAGCTGAAAGGTTATCTCCCCTGCTGTGAATATCTGCCCTCTGAAGTTATAAAACAAGGCAGTTCTCTTTGTCAGTTTAGTTTTTAAGACTTAAAAGACCCGCTGTTTGTTTCGTACTGTTTGCTTTGTTGATAAATACTAACGCCCCTCCTTGTCTCCACAGGATCGGAAATCCACGGGAAGAGCGCATTCCCACTGCAAATCTTCCCACGCAGTGTTGATCCAAGCTGAAAAGTTCACGCTGACACTACCGCCCTTTCCACCACTTCGCCAAACACGCAAAACAGTTTGTCTTGCTGGCAAATTGCACAGCGGTCCGTGACTGAACCAGTGGCATGCCACAGACGCCACGCTGACCTAACAGCTTTGCAGGGGAGGGCTACATGCAAGGAGCCACACACCAACTTGAAAGAATAAATTTTTAATAAATGTTTCCTTTTTCCAAAAAAATATATTTTCATAACTACATATTTACATAAATAAAAAAAAAGGACTGTACAGGGTGGATGTGCATTTGGGAAAGGGCTGGGGGTTTCAACATTGGGCTTGGAACGTTCTAGTCCTGGGCACAGGGGTGTTCCTCCTCTGGCTCCTCCACATCCGTCCCTGGCCGCTCTGGTTGAGGGATGTTCTCTTGGTCTGCTGCCCAAAACAAAGGTGAAATTCGATTAGGCATGTGCGCATCCACAGCAGCCTTTTTGAAGGAGAAAACTTTATTGTGTCGTTTGTTGATTGTTGGGGCGTTAGGGGGGAAATAAAAAAAAAGCCAAGGGCCACTAAAAAAGAGCAGGAGGGAAGGGCAAGGCCGCAAGGGCCAGGAAGCCACGGCAAATTTATAGCCCTTGAACATTTTGTGGGCCCTGGCGCAGGAAAGAAAATCGAGGCCTAGCTTTTCCTTCCCAAGCGGGCCAGTGATGTACTTGTTTTTTGATGAGAACTGTTCATAATGGACCGTTCTTCCCCCAAGTTTTTTTTTTATCCGCATTTTTCAAAACAGTCAAATAAAACCTATTACCGTTTTCTATAAACAGACGCAATATTTATTTGTTATAACATTTTTGGTTAAATGGCCGTCGAATAACACAAGAGGTCAATACAGTCCAGGTACAGCTTGAAGGAGGACCCACTCCTCGCTGTGTGGGGGGAAACGCTCCAAAGAAGGGGGGGGAACCAGTGACAGCTAATTGCAGTCGCCCGCAATCATATTGGCGATAGCGTCCCTCACCAGTTCCCCTTCATGGATCCTCCTGGAAGAGTCATGAGGACGGGAATCCCTGTCGGTGCGTGTCAGAGTCAAGGGGGCTGGCTTCTGTATCACGGGGTGGAGAAGGTGTCCTCTGCTCTCACAAATGTTGTGTAGCACCACACAAGCAGACACCACGGGGAGCTGGGTTCTTCTACGAGACGGTCAAAGGGGCCGAGAGACACCCCCATCTGGCCTTAAGCCTGCCAAATGCACGCTCCACAACATTCCTACAGTGGTTGAACACCCTGTTGTAGGCTATCTTCTTGGGGGTGAGATGTCCGCCGTAAGGCTTCATTAGCCATCTCGACAGTGGGTATGCAGCGTCGCCCAGAATAACTGGGCCTATGGTGACACCGTCTATGGTGATGGTCGGGTTCCCGGGTACAAACTTTCCAGCCTCCATGGCATGCCAGAGTGATGAGTGCCTGAAAACGAAGGCATCGTGCGTTCTTCCAGTGTAGCCCAGCACGATGTCCACAAACCTCCCCGAATGATCCACTGTTCCCTGTAGGAGAATGGAAAATGCGCTCTTCCTGTTCACAAATTCTTCCCCGCGCCCCTTGGGTGGTCTTACTTTGATGTGCGTGCCATCCACAGCTCCAACGCACTGAGGGAAACCCATCTGGCGGAAACCATCCATAATCTGTGAATGTAGAGGGCAAGGAAACAAGTAGTCAGTTTGTAGCTGGTTTGAGATAAAAATATTTGTGGTGGCGCACGCACACACACCCCATGGGACCTGCTTGGCCTCCCAGTGTCTTAGAGGACAGGACACAACTTCATTACTTGGCCCACACATTAAAACGGGCACCAAATCCAAAGAAATTGCGCGCTTCCCATGGGGTAATAAAGTAACACTGTGGGAAAAAAAGAGGCAAGCCTCGCAGAGTGTACCTGGTTGCCTTCAGCAGTAATGTCATGCTGATGGAGGGGGCAAAGTGCCTTGCTGCCTCCTGCTCATCCCAAGGGGCCATGATGGCCCAGATGGCATATACTGTGTTTTGCTGGAACGCCCCCAAACCTGAAGGTCCACAACCACATCCCGCAGTGCCTCCACAGCTAGCTGTTTTCAGCTGGTATCTTTACAGGGGAACTTTCTGCTGGCAGGCCTTAATTAGATAATCCGGATACCGGGAACCCTGTGGACATCCATGCACTTTCTTCTGGGTGGCAATTTGCTTAGCAACTCTACAGTCTTGGCGCCAGTTCACTGCAAAACACAACCTCTTCTCCCAGAGAAAACCAAACCCCCTCCTCCTCCCATTTAAGCCCACTGGGTTTGGGAATCAGCGTACCTACCCTCCGGTAGTCCCCCAAGCACACAGTGGACGCGAGGAGCTCATGCTCGATCACAAGGCACACCTCGATCACGATGACAGACACCGTTGACACACCCAGGCCAAAAGTGTTCGCTGTCTTCCGGCATATCAGGGGTGATGTAAGCCACCACACGGTGATGGCCACCCTCTCCTCTACAGAAATCGCTTGCCTCATCCCTGTGGTTCTTCTTTCAAGGTAGGGACGCAGGTGCCCCGCGATTTCAAAGAGGGTGGCTTTCGTCATCTGGAAGTGGTACAACCACTGGTAGTCATCCCATTTCTGCAGCACCTCCTCGCTCCACCACGCCCTCCGCATCCGCTCCCGAACCCACCACCTTCTGGGGCGCGGGACTTCATACAAGAGAGGTGCAAGAATTGTGTAATACAACCTCGAGCGTCTCACGGCAGCGTGACGGTTCCTTGCGAGCCTGCGCCTACTCGCACCATCTTCGGGCCAGCAATATTCAAGCGCTCCTAACAAGGCTGAAATTGCTGTCATAAACGGGGCAAGGAGCCCAGCTATTTCCCTCAACTGCTCGTTCGCCATACTCAAAACAGCAAAAAGCGAGCAGGCAGGAAAAGTTTGACAAAAGTTTCCGCGGTGCTTCAGCAGGTGCGGGGGAGGGGGTGGATCCCGGGAGGGTGTGAGGGGACGCACATGCATTTTGGCGTCATCGATGACGCCCAAAATTTTACTTTTTGAAAAAAGGGCACCGCCAATCAAAGGCTAGGTAGGGCGGGGAAAGGACAATGTTGGGAGGGGCTATGGCCACGCTGTGTGAATGCGATAATGCTCGCCTAGCCTCTTGCCGATTGAGCCATGAGAAACGACCAAAAGTTCGGCACGTTTTAGTGGGGATTGGGGAAAAGCCTGCCTGGATCGCGGTGGGAAGATTTCAGCGCCCCGTGTGAAAAGGGCCACAGACTCTTTTACTAGAAGCCAGAATGACTAAACTGAGGCCTTCATTCTTTGGAGACATCATGAGAAAAATGATTTACTGGAAATTCTTAGTAAAGTTGAAGTCTGTAAAAAAAGGAGGAGCCCAGCAGAGCTGGAGAGACGCAATCAAGGAAGCCATGGTCCTGAGCCTGATAGGCCTGAGCAGGGCAGATGTTGGCTGGGGGCCGGGGAGTTCTTGGAGGTTTCTCGGTCTTGCCGATGGCACATGACAACAAAGCAATTTCACAAGGCATAACTTCACTCATTTTGCTGTATAGTAGTAATGTTTTTAGTTGTAATTATGGACCTGGGGCCTCACTCTACCACTGTGATAGAGTGATAGGAAGAAGTGATATAGTGTAATTCTAATGCTGATTCTGTAGGCTCATGCTATGAACAGGGTGACCTACAGGAATAGCCCTAACATGAGACATTCACATGAGGTCACCTCATCAGCAAAGACACTGCTTCCAATATTGAATGAGCAACTGTTTTCCAGAGAGCTGTTACTGTTCTGTGTAGCTCTCCAGAGTAAGATTTTTCCCAGATGTTTGCCTTTTATGGGTTCTCAAGAGCCAGGCTATTGGGAGAGTGAATAGAAAAATCACCTGATAGAGAAAACATCTCTTAGGGTACATCCAAGGGTGACATAAGAGAGGACTATCAATGAGTGGATACTTCCTTAATTCACTTGTGAAGTTGGCTAGGGGAGAAGAAGGTAGTGAGATGTGACTCCTAGTGGATATGTCCCTTGTAGGAGAAACAGGTGTGATGAAACTCAGATGAGGACTGACAGAAGCGATTGAGTGATGGTGCCTGGGTTGCTCTCTGAGGATCTGTCTGCTGTAGGTATGCCTGTTTGCTTCCATGGTGTCCTGCTTGATTATTTATTTATATATTTACAAAGTCTTACAAAGACCCATGAACGTCCTCTGCTTTGTCCCGTGTAGCGGAACCTAAATCACTTAGTGATGTCCATCAATGTTCTCACTAGTTCAGAAGTCAAGGCA
Organism: Ctenosaura bakeri; assembly: GCA_948474755.1. Lineage (NCBI taxonomy): Eukaryota > Metazoa > Chordata > Lepidosauria > Squamata > Iguanidae > Ctenosaura > Ctenosaura bakeri. The sequence continues at coordinate 251,295 of CAOLHI010002375.1, read as the reverse complement.
TGTGAGACATTGGATCATAGAATTATAGAAATGGAGGAAACCACAAGTGCCATCTAGTCTCCCCGCTGCCATGCAGGAGTACTCAGCTAAAGCACTCCTGAGAGACAGCCATTGACTCTCACTTTAGAGTTCTCTGTTTTAAAAACACCTTGTGTCAGTAGAGATAGGATTTTTCATTTTTTTCAGCAAGCTCCCCACCCTCAGGAATCCTGAGTACAAGGTTGGATCCAATTTAATTCCATATTTTTGCGTCATAGCTGATTAGTTCAAATAAGAATTTTGTTTTACTACCCCCCCCAATAAATTTGTCTGTAGCAAAGCTTGGAAAAAAATCTTTTTCTGGAGTACAACAACCAGAATCCCCCATGCTGTCTGGAGGATTCTTGGGTATTTATTCATTCATTCCACTTATATACTGTCTTTCTCCTAACATGGGTTACAGCAAAGATTAAAATAAAATGTAGCAAAAAAACCAATAATGCAAAATGAAATAAATACTGATAAAACAGTATAAAAACATTTAAAAACATAAAAATGAGAATAAAAACACAGTGCACACTCTCTGTTAAAAAAACCCAACCTTCTATACTTGCCAAAAACCTGTTTAAATAAAAGGCCCTCTCATATGTCTTCTGTGGCAGGGGTTGGCCAGAGAGAAAGTCCTCCCCTGAAGATCTTTAAACTTTTGCAGTCTAGTAAATGTCCACCAACATTTCCCAGGTGAAAAGTGAGATCTGTGGCCAAACTACGTCAGAGTGTGGTCAAGATGGCAAAGGTTTTTTTTGAGAAAGAACACATATGCCAGAAGAGGCTGAAGTGTTTGCCTGATCCTACTGGGAGGGCAAGTTTTACATTTCCTAAAATGTAAAACTGTCCCTCTGGCAAACTCTTTTCTTTTTTTTTACATATTAATTTCCCTCAGATTCATCATTGCTTTCATCTTTAAAACATTAGTTTTTCTACAAAGTTTGTTTCTTAGGCAGATAGTTTTTCTTCTTCAGACTCTAATTGTCCCTTAACTGCATCCCTCCACGTTAATATGTATCCTACCTCTCTGTACTGCTGTGGGAGCTGAGGAAGGAAGTCATGGCATACCTGCCACGTGGTCCAGATCACAGTGCAAGCAAAACCAAAAATGCAGAGGCTGAAAGTGGTTATTCTCTGTGGACTACTGTTACCCTGAAATTTTGGGAGTCCTCAAGAGATGCCTTGATGTGCTCCAAGTGATGAGGAAGGTAAACTCAACAGAGCACAAGCAATAGCACTATGAGAGGCAGGATCTTTTACCAAATTTTTACGGGGTCAGACCAAGCCAAAAACCACACAAAAAGATCCAATAAATGACTTTATTGAAAGGAAAGATCACTCATCAATGCATATACTCACACACGCATTCAAGCCCCGTAGAAAGGCAAAGAGTGGAAATTAGATAGAGGGATTATTAGAGGATTTCTAGTTTGGGTGATACTGCACCTTTCCCTGAAGTCCTTGGTCCGAGAAAGCAGCGAAAGAAGTAAAGCTCAGCGGAAGGACGCTGAGGGGACTACTCGGGTGCTGGAGGGGGACAACACGGTCTGTTGGTATGACTGGGAGTTATCCAAAGAACCAGGCAAAAACAGGGACAATTTGTAAGGAAAATGTACCTTGAGGGCAAATACTCTCCCAGGGAGAACAAAGAGAATGGCAACAGAAAAACAACACCACACCGGCACCATTTTTGATATTAGAAGATAACAAGGTGTTACCAAAGTTTCAGGATCTTCTGCCACTTTGGGTTGCAGTGTGAGTTTATGTAGATGGTCCTTGCCTGATAAGATTTTATTGCTACCAGTGCCCAACTTGTGGGAAAACATCTTAATCCCTACAAGTTGGCTCCTCAAAGGCTGACCTTTTGTCAACTGTGGGTTGGCACAGCTTGAAGTCTCCTGTGGCTACGTGAAGGGGGAGTTTACTGGCCTGACCTGGTTTTCTGATCATACGATTGTTGCTGCCTACATGCTCATCCAGGTGACCTCTCTGGCATGTTAGATTATGTTTTATATCAAAGCTGTAGACCCCGGGACAGGGTTTACCAATGGGGCAACACTACCCGGGTAAAGCAAAGGGCAAAGGAAGAAATGCAGTAATCCCAAATTTATATCTGTGAAAGTCCCCCCCCCCAAAAAAAACATTTCTCAGAAATGCAGTTAACTGACATAAAGAAAGTGAACAAGAACTTTTCTGGAAATGACAGTGAAATGGTGTGAGGGGGAGGGATTTTCTCTTTGTTTAATATCTATATGCCCAGTTACTCTTAAAAGCACAGGAGTGGTGCATGTCAAAGGATGGACAGGGGGCGGTGGCAGTCATAGTGGCTCTCTTACTCCAGTTGTGCTCTGAGTTGTGGACCTCTCACAAACAAATGAGCCAAGAACCTCACAACAGTTTGATTTGTATTCTAAATAAAAGCTATTTAGTCTTTAGCAGGAATAATTCTGGGGCAAAAAGAAAGTTGTTTATATCTTTTCACTCGTTAATAGCTTCATATGCAGCTTGCTGTTGGCAGCTTGTTTGAAAACTTGCTTGCATAAAACATAATCAAGTATGTTATTATTTGCTTTTTAAACTTCTGTACTCAGTATAACTTATTATTAAATAGCACATCATTAGCAGATGTTGCCTGTAATACTTATACATTTTCAAAGAATAAAGACAGGGTGATTCTTCTTCTTTCTAAGGGTGATTCATTGATTAAAGACTTTAACTTCTGATCTACAGTTTGAAATAGTCACTATGCAGCTGAATTATGTCCTGAAAACAAAATATATCTCACTATATCAAAATATAGTGAATATATCTGCTCTGCCTATGAAGCATTTATTTTATACTACCCCCATTTTTTGGGAAATTGGGTTTCCAAAATGTGTGGAGAGTCTCCACAGACAGCAAAAGCCAGCACCTTGAGATTGCTGCCTACCCCTGATGGATTTTCAGCCTCTTATTATAAGAACATGCAAGAGGTGCTGGAGCCATATATGTTAAAATTATTCAATGAAATTACAGAAGTAGGAAGACCGAATTCGTGGAAGGAAGCCTGTATCATGTTAATATTAAAGCAAGGACGAGATGCAAAAGATCCAGGAAGCGATAACCAATCTCTCTACTAAATGTGGATTATAAAATCTTTATGAGCATTCTAGCTGAAAGAACTAAGAGAATATTGCAGGGGATAATAGAAGAAGAGCAAAACGGTTTCCTACTGGGAAGACAGCTTAAAAATAATATCAGAACAATCTTGAATATTATAGAACACTATGAAAAAAATAACGAGAGGAAATTAACATTAATTTTTATAGACGCTGGAAAGGGTTTTGACAATCTGAGGTGGGACTTTATGCTTCAAGTATTGGAAAGAATGAACTTTGGAAATACATATATGACCTGGATAAAAGAAATATATAAAAATCAAGAAGCTTCCCTAATTATAAATGGAGAAAAAACGGAAAAATTTGAAATTAAAAAAGGAACGAGGGAAGGGTGCCCCCTATCTCCCTTATTATTTATAACGGTACTGGAAATATTAATAAAAATGATAAAAGAGGACCCGGAAATAAAAGGATGTAGAGTGAAAAGGCAAGAACATAAGCTACAAGCATACACAGATGACTTGGTGATCATCCTGGAAGATCCAAACTCTAGCATAGACAAACTAATAGGAAAGATGAACCAATATGGGGAACTGATTGGATTAAGAATTAATAGAGAAAAGACAAAAATCTTGACGAAAAATATGAGACTGGAAGAACAAAATGAATTAACCACGAAAACTGGCTTTAAACTAGAAAAGAAAGTGAAATACTTAGGTATCTGGATATCCAAAAGAAATAATGAATTATATGAGAATAATTACAAAATTGCATGGAAAGAAATTTACAATTCATCAAAAAATTGGACCCAACTGCAACTATCACTTCTGGGGTGGATAGCGGCTATTAAGATGAACGTACTACCCAAATTGAATTTTCTTTTTCAAAACCTACCAATCATCATAAATGAAAAACCATTTACAGAATGGCAAAGAGAAATCACCAAATTTATATGGGAGAAGAAGAAACCCAGAATCAGATGGAAAACATTAATAGAAAGGAAAGAAAAGGGAGGCTTCGGATTACTGGACTTAAGAATATATTATCAAGCGAATTGCCTAACCTGGATCAAAGAGTGGATTACATTACAAGGAGGAAAAACATTGAGTCTCGAAGGAGTGGACCTAGGTATGGGTTGGCATGCATACGTGTGGTACAATAAAGAAAAAATTGACAAAGAATTCTTAAATCACTACCTGAGAAAATCCCTTCTTATAAATTAGCACAAATTTAAGAAAAAACATTACAATAGAATCCCATTATGGATCTCACCCCATGAGGCCTTCTTTGGGACATGGCAAGAACCTCAAGAGAGAGTAATAAGATACAAAGACATGATATTTGAAGAGAGGAATCGTGGAATCAGATTAAAAACCCGGGAAGAATTAGAAGGAGAAGGTTTCCAGTGCCAATGGTTTCTTTATAGACAGCTCAAAGAAAGATTCAACATGGATAAAAAATTAGAGGGCTTCGATATGGACAAAAATGAAAAACCATTTGAAAAAATAATGTTTGAGTCACAAAAACAATTAATTTCTAAATTATACAAATTACTCATGGAGAGAGAATTAGAATTGGAACAGATAAGACTGGCAATGATTGCTTGGATACAGAATATTGAACATGAAATTCAATTAGATCATTGGGAAAGAAGCTGGATCGAAACGCAAAAATTTATGGCTTCTCAGAATTTAAAGGAAAACTACTTAAAGATGTTACACAGGTGGTATCTAGATCCAGTAAAAATAAATAAGATATATAAGACAGGCGAGAAAAAATGCTGGAAATGTGGACAAGGAAATGGGACTTATTACCACATGTGGTGGATGTGTGAAAAAGCAAAAATATACTGGAAAGAAATACAAAAGTCAATTTCGTCAGTCCTACAGACTAATATTCCACTACTGCCAGAAATTTTCCTATTGAATATATTACAGAAAGTGGACACAGCAATAAGAGGGAAGTCCTGGAGGATAATACTTTATATGATTACCGCTGCGAGAATTGTATTTGCCAATAAGTGGAAAAATAGTCAAACCCCCCAAATTGATGAATGGAAAGTCAAGGTGATGGAATATCGAGATTTAGATAGATTAACAATGATGTTACAAGGTAAAAAACAAGCAGCTAATGAAAAAGAATGGAGGCAAGTGGAAGATTTCTTGCTTCCAACATAACTAATTAAAAAAAAATTTAAGGTTCGAACGGATATGAAACAATGAAGATGAAACTTAGATCATTATAAAAATGGCAGAGAAGGTATAGAAGGGAAGATTATTGAAGAGAGACATGAGAGTAATCAAGAAGAAACTGCTCTAGGAAAAGTAAGGAAGTAACATAAGACGGAAAGGGAATACAATATATTTAGACTCCACATTTAGGAACTTAATTTAATTAGTTAATATGAGGTGGGGTCTATACAATAGAACCTTTATATTTTATCAGAGTAATTATGTACTTTATGAAAACCAAACTTTGTAAGCAATGTTAAATTGTGATTATTTTAATTCTTTCTTTTTTAGTTGTGTATAAGCTTGCAATAAAAATAATTTTTTTAAAAAAAGAGATTGCTGCCTGCCACACATTGGAAATACTGGAAGAGGCGTGACAGAAGGAGAGCCTGCTCTTCTCAGTTGCTTATTCCATGTGGCTAAAGAATGCCTTAGAAGGGCTAAGATCCGAAGTATAAAAACTATAGACACAAATGTCAAAAAAGGCCTGTAAAAAACCCATAAAGTTTCCACAGGGTTTTCTAAGCTCATGCAAGACTCATGCAGTTGGCCTCACCTACATGGTATGAGACTGCATGAGATAAAGGTAGCTCCTTCACAAATCAGAAGACAAAGAATGGAGAGGGCTTGTGGATTACTACAAATTCCAGCATAATTTAAGTATTGTAACACTTGCTGCTGGAAAGCATAAAGTTTGACAGATCTCTTTTGCCAGAAACTATATCTGAATCTGAGATCATCATAAATGCTTCCTTATAATAAATGACAGTTTGTGGAACTCTCTTCCATATGAGCCTAGTTAGCCCATTCTTTGCTTTCCTTCCTCTAACTGGTACAGAGCTTTTTTCAGACTGGCTTTTGGCATTCCTGAGTTTCAGCCATTTGCTATGTACAGTTTTTTTAATAGACCGAAAATATATTGTATTTTTGGACTTTTGTTTTTTATTTATTGTTTTTTGTTTTTACCAAAAGGGAAGGGTGAAAGATGTGTTACCCTGATTTCTGCAGGTCCCGTGAGGGACACCTAAGTGGGAACTAGTCAAAAGTGGGAATTAGTCAAAGGTAGGAATTAGTCAAAAGAGCACAAGCTAGCAATACGAGAGGCAGGGCAGCAGAGCGAGATCTTTTACTCAATGTCTATGGGGTCAGGCTGAGTCAAGGAGCAAACAGAAGTAAATAATAATTGTTGTTTTTATTAAAATACAATCAAACAGTGTATGCAGCACACTCACACAGATAACTATAGAAATAAAGGTTGGAGTGGGATAGAGGGATTTTTAGAGGAGGTTGTTGGTATGGGCAATACTACACCTGTCCTGAAGCCCGGGAAGTCTGAAGATATGGAGTTTCTCAGTACTTGGGACTGAGGGGAAGGCTCGCCAAACAAAGTGGCAGCAAGTCGGGGGCAATCCGAGGAAGCTCTCAAAGTCAGGGGTTCTTATAGGGGAAAATGTGGCTGTAGGCTAGTCCGTACTTGGGGAAAACAATGAGCTTCGGGCTGAAGACAAAGCCTCCAAAAGGTCAAAATTTTACATGATTGGGTTAAGTCCGAATTGTCAATAGAGTACCAGTATGCAAACACAGAGTGCTTGACAGGTGAGTATTCAGCTAATCAAGCTGCCTGCTCGAGGCAGGGAGTTCTTTGTAAGTAGCGTGCATACATTAATGTGGTACTTGCCTTGAGGTCTCCTGAAGCGGCGGGTCGGCTATTTCTGGCCTGCCTGTATTTGTGTGGAATATTACAGCGACTAGCGGCCGTGCCTGTCTGCGAGCTTGTCCGGGGCCCCCGCAAGCACGTGGAGAACAGAGGGATATAGTAGGCCAAATTATTGATATCAAAATGATATCTAATATCCCACAAGTCCGGGCTAGTAACTGCGGTAACAGATGCTTAAAACAAATGTTCTACCTTCTATGAAAATGTGGGCTGGAATCTTAGCCCCAACAAGTTTAGACTCTTTCAATGAATTGTTGAATAGTAAGTCAACATATAGGTAAATCTTATAGATTCAATGGGCCTACTTTAGTTAGGACTAACAACAGAATTCAGCCCACTGAAAGAGATAAAGCTACTACAAAAACAATGAACATGGTGTGACGTAGGAAAAAGATGCAATTACCAAGCAAAAACACTTTAATTTGCAAATGAGCCTGGAAAATGACTTGCCTGTGAACTAAGAAAAGAGAGAGAGAGAAAAAAGTGATATTAAAAGTTCATGATGAGAAAAGATTACCACCAGATCCAGACAAAATTAAAAAGTTTTTTTTTTTTACAAATAGTATTCAAATGTATTTAAAGAACAAAATGTTCTGAAAGAGAAGGTAGAGGAAATTTTTGAATCTACAGAATTTAATGACTATTTCTGAAGAATAAAGACAAATCTTAAATGCAAAGAATTACCTCAGTGGAAATAACTGAGGCTATGAAGAAGATAAAGCTGAGCAAAGCCCCAGAGCTGGATGGACTATCAGCAGTCTTTTCTAAAACAGTCAAGGATCAACTATTCATGCCTCTTGAGGAATTAATGAACTCAATACTTAAAACAGGGAAAATTCCAGACAGTTCATGCAATGCTAATATAACTATTATTTCAAAAAAAGATCAAGGTGTAACTGACTCACAAAATTGCAAACCTATCTCATTATTAAAGAATGATTATAAATTATTTACAACAATTTTATCTGAAAGGATTTTTTTTAGTGGAATAATACATCAGGATCGATATCCAAAAATAAACTTGAGCGACAATACTAGATGTGTTATAAATGTGATGGAATATTTAGAAGCTAACAACAATAAAAAAGCAACTTTGATTTTTCTGGATTCAGAAAAAGCATTTGACAATGTGAAATGGACCTTTATGATCAAGACACTTAAAAAGATGAACTTTGATGCCAATTGTGTTATGTGGTTTAAAGCAATTTACTCCCCCTCCCCCCAAAAAAGCTCGGATTTTGATTACTGGAAAGAAGACTAAAAGTTGTGACATACAGAAAGGGACAAGACATGGTTGTTCCTTATCACCTCTTCTTTTTATATTGGCTTTAGAAACATTAAATAGATCAATGACAAAATGATTTTATTAAAGGCCTAAAAATCAAGAAAGAGATTTTCAAACTGAGGGCTTTTGCTCATGATTTCTTTACAAGATCCTTTGGATTGTAGAGAGATACTGATAAAGACTTTGAATGATTTTGGTTCATTGGCAGGATTTAAAGTGAATAAAGAAAAACAACAATTTTGACTAAAAATATGACAAAAGAAGATCAGAGAAAATTGATGGAAAAGTCTGGACTTAAAATTGTTAAAAAAATCTGAAATATCTGGGAGTCATTTTTGAGAAACAGAATAACAAACTGTAAAAATAATTAGAAACAGGAGGGGAGATGGTTAAAGATTTCATGATCAAATAAACAAAATGTGCCTCATGAGACAGACTTGGAACAATAGGAAAGATTGTGGTCTAAAGGTGTGAAATTTAGTTTGAGTTTTGATCTTAGAATGAACCTTTCCAAAATGATGTACATCTGGTATTTAAACCCCTGAGAAACTTTCTAAAAAGTATAAAGGTTCTAGGAACTCCACTCAGTTATCATGGATATTTGCATTTGAGAAACATAATGCTCTGTAAGTTTGCTGAATATTTTTTAACAGCTTTATAAGATAAAGTCCATAACTACATCTTGTTCTTTAGCCAGTTATGAAGAGTAATGAATGCAGCTTTTCTTTGGACTTTTCTGGTTTTTAAAATGGGGTGGTGCGTCCTCCCGCAAGGACGTTTGCATTTGGGGGCGAACTGAGTTCGGACTACTTACTGTTTGTCCGGACTTCAGCCCGCTCCAGAACGTCCAGAACTGGTGGTCGCCCGTGCTATTGAAAGACTGATTAAAAGAGGACTTTCAATAGTGTGGCGTGCCCCAGTCCGTCGCTCTGTAAAGTATAGATCTACAGGCCCGCGCCAGTGCGAGTCTGCAGATTTTCCAGGGGCGGGCTTCCGGCTGGCGAGCTTCTCCGGTTGGTGGAGAGCCTCCGCCAACTGAAAGCCTCCATTTTCGTCGCCAGAGAGTGTGTAGCGCGGGCACAAGCTGCTCCGGACTGTAGTGGATCGTTGGGGGGAACGTGCCAGTCTGGTGAGTAACGGACTGCCCCATTTCCCCCCCCAAAGTGTGGAAAAGCCCTTTGTGTGAGGGCTTGAATTTGTTTCTCCCTCCTTGTACTGTAGTTGGGGGCTGTGGCTGGAGGGCAGTACAGAACACAGATTACCACAGCATTTTGGGTGAATCCAAATAAGAAAAAATGATTGTGGTTGTCTTGGTGCATGCATAAATTTAGGCCTCATCTTTGCCTGAGTACGATACTTGTCTCTCGACCTGATTACCTTTGCTTTTTAATATGAATACTAAAGCAAAATTATTTCTCTGCTGAGCTCCCCTCTCACTATCTTGAATTCAGTTTGTCATTTGGAGTAAATCTCTGGCTTACCTAAAGCCTAGTACTCTCCCTTGAGTGATGGGCAGCCAAATTCCTGTGTGAAACTACTAAGCTGGGTAAGAGGAGCACACAGCATCCCCAAGTTGTTTGTCCACAGAATTTTTATAGAGAGGAAGACGGACATTTCATTTTGGGCTGTAGTCCCAACTCAGACTAAAACAATTCAGTTTTCCAGAGCTCAAAAAGATGAGGAACATTGCTGGGATGCTCATTCAGAGAACATGGTTGCCAGTGCACAAGAGAGAACAAATTCATGTTATATTTTATATTTTATTTTAACAAAATTAGAACTCTGTCTGAATGAAGACATTATGAAAGTACAGGGTGACCAAAGATATGTTTTCAGGCTCTGTTCCTTCTGCATAAGCATCGTGGAACAGAAATAAAATGCAGCCTATTGATGCAAATAGCTGGAGTATATTACAGACCAAGCCATTCGAACATACAGCTCAGGTCTCATCTTAATTAAAGTTGGGATTTTGAGGTGAGTATGGGAGGCCTGGGTAAGATGCACCTTGGTGTTGAAGAAATTACAACTCAAGCAATAGAGGCTAAAACACGAGCTTTGATAAACACAGAGCTCTATGGCTATATTCAGTTGTGCTTGGGTGATCCTACTTTGCAGAGATGACAGCTGAGCCAATCATGTTCCTAATTAACATGCACTGCAAATAAGAATTATCTTTTCCCTGGACTGGGACAGATGGTCTCAACTACTCAAACAACTCCTTACTCCTAATCCCCCTCCTGTTTGCTTTTGTGCCTGAAGATATTTGCATTTACTCAACAATAACCTATTGAGAAACATGGCAGGCTGCTGCCCAGTGCAAATCTCAGCATGACAGCACTAGCATTTATCAACAGAGAAATAACTTTTTTTAAAAAATCAGGTGCCCTAATGTTCTTAGGCAAGTGGGATTTTATTTGTGTATTCTGATTGTAAGAGCATCTTTCAGACTGGAGAATATATGACTTAATTATCTTCTTGTTAACACCTCTGGCTACGAATGAGAATGCTAGCTTTCTCTTGTATATTGGCTTTCCTTGTAGCAAAGATGATCTCTTTCTCAGAGCAAGATTGTTAAATATGTTACCACAAACTTGTAGAAAATGAATAAAATTATGGAAGGTTTGAATGTGGAAGACCCAGCCAGGTTTAAATTTATGTTCACAGTAGATGAAGTACTTTGTGTGGTTAACCTGCCTGATCCAACTATGTGGTCTTTTAAATATTAATATATTCTGCACAATTTTTGTGGATTACAGCTTGCTTCATTAGGGGCTAATAGAGTTACCAGCAGGCATGTTGGTGTGTATTTCTGTTGTACATGAGTGTTGTGATGCAGCCAGGGTTTTGCAGGATTGAAATACCAGGAATTTTTAATTGGCAAGGGCAGTGAAATCTCCTGCCACTCTCTCAAGCTTCCCTGTCCCTTTTGAGCTCACAGCTATCATTCTCATGGTAGTTGGGGAGGTAGTAAAGGAGAGTTTTCCTAGCAATAATATACTTTTGTGACCATTTTCTCTGTTAATAGAAAATATTTTTGGGGTGACTTAGTCTTGAATGAGCAACTAAGACTAATTAGCTTTACAAAACACCCACTACAGTAGAAATGAAAATAACTGCTAGAACTGGACATGAATGTAAATGTTTTTTACAATGAAGGCATTTTACAATGGCCATTTCTGCATGGGGCGAGGGAATTGCCCCGCGCTGCTGCTTACTGGACTTTTCGGCACCCTGGTCCAGTCCATGCCGCTCCAGAGCAGTGCATGCTCGTCGATACGCACTGCTCTGGCATCCCAAATGGTGGCTTCTGGTTGGTCGAGGGTCTTGACCAACCACTGAAACTCGCTAGCCTAAAGCCTGCCCCTGGCAGATCACAGGCTCGCATTGGGGTGAGAATGCAAATCTGCATAAAGGAGCAGACTCTCAGTGGCATGCTCCGTGCTTTTGAAAGACCTGTTTTTAGCGGTTTTTCAAAAGTACGCTGGACAACCACTTGGGGTCGTTCTGGAACAGGCTGAGGTGCAGATCTATGTTAAGTAGGTTCAACCCAGTCCGCTCCCAGGTGCAGACCTCTTCCTTGGAGGACGGACTGCACTGTTTTAAAAACTCTGTGCGGAAATGGCCAGTGTTATATAACTGTTCTATAATGTGGATCTGGTGCTTGGATTTGGTAATGATCTGGGTAAACATTAGTTAGCTAAGACTCAGTGGCATGGAGTCTGTATAATCACCTTTTACTGATATACCAACTATGATCATTCCTAGACAGTGACAGTCTGGTTGCAATATTGTACACATTGGACATCTCCCATCTAAATCCCTGGAATTGGACTATGGTTACAAGTTAATTTCCCAGTCCAATTCAAAATATTAGAGGTTTGCTTTGAAAGTCCTAAATGACTTATACGCCTTCCAGAAAGATCAGCTTCTCCTGTATGTCCACTCCTCCTGTATGTCCAGTCCTGCCCAGTCCTTCAGGTCATTTGCAGAATCTTTTCTTTGGGTGCTGCTCTCCTCAGTGGTGGCACTTAGGGAACCTCCTTGAGCTCCATGGCTATTCACAGCATTAATAGCACAACCATCCTAATGCTGTTAAGTTGTATCCTTTAATTTAGTGTAGGATGTGAAACTCTCTCTCATTTCTTACCTAAATGAATAGAATCTAATTTGGCAATTTCCTACCACAGTGTTACTGCAGGTTAGGCCTCCTTGGAGATAGCATAAAGATATCATTTTGATATCAATAATTTGGCTCTCTTCCACCATCCCTCTCCATGTGTTTGTGAGGTCCCTGGACAAGCACAGAACTAGGCTTGGCCACTAATTGCTGGACATTCCATTCTCCACCCAGGCAGGCCAGAAATAGCCAGATCACCGCTTTAGGAGACCTCTCTGCAAACACCCTTATTATGTATGCACGCTGTTTACAAAGAACTCCCTGCCCCGAGCAGGCAACTTGGCAAGCTGAATACTCAATTGCCAAGCACTCTGTGTTTGCATACTGGCTATCTCTTTGTCAATTCGAACCTAACTCAATCGTGCTAAATTTTGACCTTTCCAAAGCTTTGTCCCGCGCCTCAAACGGAATAGCCTGCTGTTCCATTTCTCCCTATAAAAACCCCTGATTCCGAGACCTCCCTCGGATCGCTCCCGAGTTCCAGACCGCCTTGCTGCTGCTTTGCTTGGTGAGCTTCCCCTCAGCTCCACATGCTGAGCCACATCAAACCCCAGCATCGCTCTCTATCCTTCCAGGCTTCAGGACAGGTTTTGTATCACCCAAATCAACTATCTCTCTGAAAAATCCCTCTATACCACTCCAACCTTTATTTTCCTTAGTTACTTGTGTGATTGTGTGTTGCATACACTGTGTGTCTGTATTTAATAAAATCTCAATTATTCTTAAACTCCGGTTTGTGTCTTGGCTTGGCCTGACCCCGTAGACATTGGGTAAAAGATTCAGTAGGGTCTCCAAATCTTTGGAAACAAACTTTATTATTTTTTTGTCCTCATAAATATTTTAGGTCACCATAAACATCAAGTGCAGCATTTTCTTAGGACTACAAAGAGCCTGGAAGCAGAACAAGCACTCCAGAGAAGCAAAGGAGGGAGAAATTTGTGTGGTGCACTCTGAACAGCATTATAGCTCACAGTACACTGGCTAAAGAAATGATCCTGATGAGTCCCAGTGTAGGCTGCTGGGCTTGTCCACTTCTGCTATCCTCTCCCCTTCAGCCTCAACAGAACAAATAAGCAGAACCACTATAAACCACTATAAAGGCCCATTGTGAGGGACATACCTTTGTGATGCACTCCAAAGCAAGGCTGCTACTTAGCAATAGAAAAGGGATTTTATAATCTACTTATTGTGGCCCATTTGGACTGAAGGTTAGCTCCATAGCCTAAAGGGATGGTGGGACTCTAGGTTTTCTATTGGTTGTAATAAAGACATTTTGTTATTCTTGTCCAAGAGTGACATGGCATATGAACCTCTTCCTAAAGGACAATCTGACATCTTATTGTATTTATTAGAGCTTGATTTTTCAAGGTTTTTAAAACAAAATAAAATATTTAAAATAACTACTTTACAGTAAACTAAATCAGTCTGCTTTGGAAGAGTGGAAACTGTGGAAAAAAAATTTACATGGTTGTCTGAATGGTCATATTGAAGTTTTGAAATGTATAAATGCCATCAGAAGGAATTTATACATAAATTCCTTCTGATGGCATTTATACATTGAGTGATCTAAACCAATTCCCACTGTTCATTTAGGGGGAAAAATCGCAGCTCCGAGGTCTCCAGTCTCTGCAGGGCAGTATGGATATGTAACAGACCTTAGACAGATCCTGTGGCACACTTAGCTCATCCTAGTCTTTTTTGCCAGAATCCATTTGGGGTTGCTATTCACAAGGCAGTTTATAGAAAGAAGCAAAAGACTTGATTTAAGGCAGCATGTCTGCTAATTCTTTGTAGAGGGAGACTGGGAAGAAAAATACAAACATTACAATCAGCAGCATAATTATTAACTTTCACTTTAGTAACTTTGGTTATTGATTGTTATGGTTTAATTAATTATGTTATTGTTTAATACTGTGGTGGAGGGGTTTTCTTCTGCTTTTTGTATTAAAAAAATGTAATGAAACAGTGTGAAGGTGCTTTAAAATCTTAACATTACACATTAAACTATATTAACCCTGCAGTCCCATGCCTGCTTCCCACCAATGGTACTACCTTTCTGCAGTTGGTGGGATTTGGTGCTTCTGTGAGACAAGAGGCTATGCTGATGGCAGCAGTGCTGCTGGTAGGGTCTCTCATGTCAGACAAGCTTTTGCTGAGGAGCCAGACTAAATGTGCCAAACAGCTACTGGGCAGCAGCAGTAGTGAGGAGTTGTTACCCTGTATGTTGGGGGTCCCGGAAGGGGTGGCCAAATAACCAAATAAAACACAAGATGGGGGAAATTAAGCTTGAGCACTCTCTTAAGCTAACGAAAGGCAGGGTAACTTTAGCTAGGATCTTCTACCCTATGTCTACGGCTTCAGGTCAAAGAGTATAGCCAGACAAAGTAACAAAAATAACATTTATTGAGCACAAATAACATAAAAGACACCACATACACACAGCTAACTAGAAATAGAAATGGAGAGCTTTGGGGAATGGATAATACGACACCTGGTCTCATAGTCCTGGAGAGAAGAAGAGGTTGCAGGGGAAGAAAGCTCAGCACAGCTCGCTGAGGGGACAACTTCACTGGACAGAACAGCAGCAAGGCTGGATGGAAGTCCAGGGCGATCCAAAAAGGGAGGCAGACTCAGTTATTGGAAACTGAGGGACAGCTCGCCAAACACAATGGCAGCAAGGCTGGATGGAATTCAGGAGCGATCCGAGGAGGACTAGAAAATGGGGACCTTTTATAGGGTGGATTTTACCTACAGGCCATGCCATGCTCGGTGAGAACAAAGGAATTTTGGAGCTGGACAAATGAGTTGGAAAAGGTCAAGTTTTGCATGATGAGCCTAGCGCTGGATGACAATAGTATGGCCAGTATGCAAATGGCTCAATATAAAGGAATGGCTCGGCACTTGGCCATGTGTCTTTGTGTAGATTCGCGCTGAGCAAAGCCGGTTTGCAAGAAGGTTTTTCCCTGAAGCATTGGAGAGGCTTAAGTTGCCTGCCTGAATGAGGTTTGGAATGTACAACCATTAACGGCCGCACCCAATATGTGCTTGTCCGGTGGACCTCTGCAAACACGTGGAGTAGGGTGGCAGAGAAAGGTCAAGCAAAGGCCAAATTATTTGATATCAAAAGGATATCTAGTGCTCTCACCAGACATATCATAACCGTGATAATAGAGTGACAGTTGGCAAAGGATCTCTCTATCCCTTGCTTGATCACTGTTGAATCATGGAAACAATTGCTATATTCCTTTAGCAATAGCAGCCATCCTAGCTAGTTCTAACAAAAACAGGCAGCCATGAAGAAAAAAAATTCATGTCAGGAAATATTGGGTTAATTTAAACTGACCTGTTCTTGGGAAATGAAATCCTTTGGTCATGCCAGGGGGTCCCTGGGTATACTTCAGGATGAAGAAAGCATCATATAGATCTCCAAAATAAAATCAGTTTGTGCAGGAACAAACCTGGGACTTTCAGAGACCTTTTCCTTGTCTAGAAAGGCTCTTAAAGGCCATGTACCAGATATATAATTGATATAATTAATGTGTAAAGAAAACAGGATAACTACTAAATTAGATAAAACATTGAAGCTTGTCAATAACTCAAAGTTAACAGTTGCCATGGCATCCAAATTGTTGTCATCAAAAACTCTTGTGTGATGTTAAATGACTCTTAATTGCCTTTTCATTACTATGATAGTACTCACTAATGTGAATACTGATGTATAGCTTCTGATAAACTTCTGTATAAAACTTGTTGATGAAGCAGCTGTTAGACTGAGGACATTTGTTACATCAGGAATAGCCATGAACATTGTTTAAGGATATTATGATAGACATCATGATTATGATAGTTACATCCTGCTTTGGTCATCCAGGCATTGGACAGTGGATAAGCAATAATGCTGAATCAGTTATGAGTGCAATTTAACCTTGCTGATGTGTGCTTAATCCTGCTATTGCAATCAAGAAAAATGGTATAAATATTTGAAACCTAAGAAATAAAGTTATCCTCCTGATCACTACTGCTAGTAGCTTAGACTGAACACGGTTCTGATTAGCAGTGGGATCCTTTGACTGAACAAAATTCTTGTTGTGTTTGTTTTTTATATTGTTTTATACTTTGTATTTTGTGTTTTTCCTACCCAGTTTCAGGGCTTATCCCAATTCTGCATCCAACCCATCTGATATGGTGGGTCCGAGATTTCTCATAAGGTCAATTTCATTTCAATTTAAATTGAAACAAAGTTCCTTCATGTTTCACCCATCTAAATGGGATCCCATTCTTCCTCAAGTTCTGTGTTAGAAAATTATAATCTCTTCTCCTGGAAGGAATCCTTGTTGGAATCTCTTTAGAAATGATGATCTCATTTCCATCCATCTTTAATCCTTTCTCAAAGTGTCATTGTAGAACTTGATCTCTTGTCTGTTTTTGCAGAAAGTATGTTATCACATCTCTAGAATCTCAAGGTTCTCAAAGAATTCTGCTAAAACTGTGTCAGTTTGTCTCCTCCCTTTCCATGTCAAGCAGATTTGCCAACGCTTCTGCCAAATGCTCCTGGATGTTCTCATTTGTTTTCTTTTGTATTGAACTGAGTCTCAAACAGTTTCTTTCTCATTAACACAAATGCATCCAAATCTTGGTTGTCTTCTGTTCTCTGAAGACCACATCCTTTTGGTATCTGGTGGCTGAGGACATTACTAGCAAATGTTGCAGCTCACATATGTATCACACAAGTAGAGTTGCATATGCATACTTCTCAGGCCAACTGAAGTATGTGACCAGAACTATCTGCCCTGGCTAGGATCTTTTGCCAACGACACTGTCTGTTTCATAAAATGAAAATGCCAAATGATAAGATGACTTGCTAGCTTGTCTAGGGTAACTATGGCATCATCATTCACTCCTCCTCCTCCCCCCTCCTCCTCTTCCTCCTCCCACCACTACTGCAGCAGCATAGCTGGAATATGCAGAGGCAATGAAACCCATATAGTCCAGCAAGACCTAGTTAAGGCAGCTGTCTCATACCACCTGACTATGTGCTGGCTCTATGCTCTTACACAAAGAAATTATATATTTTGGCAATATCAGTATTTTCATGACATTTTGATCTTTTGTGTGCATAATCCTACAATCTTGGAAGACTTTTTCAATGTCCTTTCCATGTGTATAAAATATTTTGATTATTTTAGTGAAAGAAGCAGTGTGTGTGTGTGTACAGGTGTTGTATGTGCACACACAGAGAATTCTAATTTGTCTTGTAGCACCTAGTCAGTATAAATATAAGGATCAACATATACAGGCTTCTTAATTCTATAGGCAATAATGACATCCCAATAAATGTGCTTAGACTTGCTGTTTAATATGAGGAAATTAGTAGACTTATTGTAGGACTGAGAGACTGCAGAAGAGATTTGATTCAGGTATATTGAGTGTTGTTTTAACAAAACCACCACAGATGGCTATGTTACTGTACTTCCTCGTTGATAACACTCTTATCTTGTAGTTCTGGTTTTGCAGGTATGTGTCCAATTGTCTTTACAGTCAAAAATATTTGAGTTACTCTGTATAATGAAAACAAAGAAACATAGAATAAATGGCTAGTACTGAAATAATCAAAATGTCTAAATAGAGAGTGATATCTATAAAGGGACTCAAATGATTGCAATATCATGTGCCTTTGAATATAGTCTCTTAACTTCCTCATGCGGTTATGAATATGGACATATGATCTGCATGAATTTGCTCTGAATCAACAACCATCTGTAATTGCAGCTACTGCAAAAAAGCTAGGATCACAGAGGTGGCTGTTCACAACATGTACTCAGTGCCAGCCCTCCATATTGCAGGATAGAGGTCTGTATGCCACTCAGCTGTCCTTCCCTCCCCAAACCCGGCTGGCTTGCTTCTCCCAAGTGAGACAGAGGATCCTGTGCCATTCTGCTCTTTACATGGAGGAGAATGCCATCTGCTCCTTTGCCTTAGGCAGTAAAATGTGTTGGTCCAGACCTGCCTGTATTGCCCATTTCCTATAATCTTTATTATGTGCCATTGTGTAGGCAGATTTATAACTGAAATGATGAATACAGATGAAGTCTGTAGCAGAGAGTGGGAAGTGCTTCAGTGGGGGGAGGCGTAGGGCACATGAGACCCTCAAGACATTTTTAAACTATAGTTCCTACTATTCCTTCCTCAACCTTGGCTAATTGGTGGGTTGGCATATAAGGTTGCATGCTCTGTACATTTGCTTTTTTACATCCATATACAGTCCTCCCCCCACATTTGTGGGTTTGACCTTTGTGAATTTGATTATTCGCGAGGCATGTGCTTCCCTCCCCACTCATTTTCCTCTTCCCATTTCCTTGCATTCCTCACTGCAGGCTTGCAAGGCTTGTGTTTAAAATGGAGATTCTTTTCTTTTTGGGTGAGCGAAGCCCCCTCCCACTGCTGGAGGTGTGACCTCTCTGCCACGTGGCTACACATTCTATTGTGTAATAGCTGCTAATTGGTCAGGTGCTCTCTTTGCTCCTACCCCTCCTTTTTCAAGATGTCAACTGGAAGTAGCTAGAAGCTTGAACTCTATTCTTCTCTGTCTGAAGGGAAAGTATTGGGGAGCCCCTTACCTCTCTTTTTTTTCTCCCTGCCCTAAACGCTAGTGCCAGAGAGAAAGGAATGGGACAGGGGGGTTCTGGAGGGAAATGGAAGGGGGATCACTAGTGGGAATTATTCATTATTCTTGCACCCCTAACCCTCACAAATGTAGAGAGGCCACTATAATCCCAAATCTGTCTCAGCCTGTTGGGATAATTTGAACAAGACTTGTCATATGTTCTGTAAGGGAGAGACAACTTGGTCAAAAGCTTTATAATACAGAGTTCTAGAATGAGCTGTTGCTTCCTGCATTTTTCAGGGTAATATATATGTTAGGCCCCTTAGTTCTATTCTTCCAACTTCATGGATTACTTTGCGGATCTCCTCCTTACACATTTCACTAAACTCAAGAGGCACTATTGCTGTTTCTTGCTCCTCCTCACTGATATACAACGTGTCTTTTAGGCAGTCTCTAGGGAATGTGTTAAACTTAGAAACAACGGTTTGTTTTTAATGTCTTTCCTTGGAATTTTATGTTCTTTGTGAAGATAAATAATACATGTTGGTGAAGTAAGTAAGTCTGCATGTTCTGATCCTATGGTGGGGAGGTTGTAATAGGCTTATGTCACCCTGTGCTGCATGCATTTTTCTTTTTGACCTAGTTACTAAGGTTTGTTTCTCATAAACAACAGATAAGCTCTTTGTGATGGTGATCATAAATCCTTCTTGTTTCATTTGTAATCGTTACCTTTACCTAGGCCTCTTTACATTCATTTCTGGGCTCAATTTAAACTGCTGGCTTAGGCTTTTAAGGTCAAATCAGTCTCAGAGGTGGTTATGTAAAGGAGTAGGTTTTAGAGGCTCTGCTTGCTGTGTCTTTAGTACAAGTTTGCACAAGCTTTGGCAGCAACAGCAGTATAGGACCTGGAAAAATTCCCCATGTGTCTTGTGTGGTCTAGGTAGAAGTGTGGGAGATGTAAGACCTAGCCAGATGTATGAGCTGATTATATTTTGGCATGTGTCCAACCATTAAAAAACAACAACTTTCCACTGGGTCACCATATTCCCTAGTTAGCCAAGCCTTGCGAGATTTTGGGCCTCTTTACTTGGGTCTTTGTGATGTCACAGAAACAAGGTAAGCAAGAATTGATAAGAAGGATAGAACTCTTTCAAGGCAATCAAGATGGGAAACAGGGTAATTAAATCCTGGCTCCAAGCCTGATAATTTATAATATTTTGGACATACATCACTCTGTCTGTTGGCTCCCAGGTACTTGTGCTCTTGTGCTACCCTAAAATTTTTGGTTGAGCCCTCTTGCTTCAATCTTCTGATTCTGGAATGGTAATTATCAACCACTTCACCCCAAAATTTCCCACTATCCAACTGTTCTTTCCTTTCCTTTCCTTTCTTTTCCTTTTCCTTGTATGGTTCATAAGACTGCTTGATTGCTCACATGATAGCCATGTTTAAATATCTGAAGGGATGCCATGTAGAGGAGGGAGAGGGCTTGTTTTCTGCTGCTCCAGAGACCAGGACAAGGAGAAATGGATTCAAGCTGCAGGAAAGGAGATTCCACCTGAACCTCAGGAAGAACTTCCTGACAGTCAGGGCTGTCCAGCAGTGGAATACACTGCCTCGGAGTCTAGTGGAGTCTCCTTCTTTGGAAGTTTTTAAGCAGAGGCTGGATGGCCATCTGTTGGGAGTGCTTTGAGGGTGTTCCTGCATGGCAGGGGGTTGGAGTGGATGTCCCATGTGGTCTCTTCCAACTCTACATTTCTATGATTCTATGATTCTGTGTGTCTGTGAATCCTCCAGTAAAAGCATTCTCAACTGGTGTCTCACAGTTAGTACTGGTATACATGGTGAAAAGGTCCATGGTTACACTTCTCTCAAAGGCTTCTTTGAGCTATAATCCCCCACCCTTCTAAGGAGATGCTGGCACTACTGGAGGACCTCAAGGTCTCTCACCTTTTGGGATAACATCCCCACCCCCAATTTGGTGTCATCTGAACATTTTATAAGTATGCTGTCTGTTCTAAGGCAACCAATTCTTCACTTCTCTCTAGGATGAAGAGCAACCATTGGTGAGTACTCTCTGGGTTTAGTCTCTCAACCAAATACAGGTCTACCCAACTGTAACACTGTCTTTGTATTTCTCTTTGGTGATTCCCCCTTCTTCTACTTCTTAGAATAACAGAATAATAGAATTATAAGTTGGAAGGAACCACAAGGGGCATCTATTCCAAGTGCTGCCACACAGAAGACACCCAAGTATCATCCAACCACTGTTTAAAGACCTCCAAAAAAGGAGGTCCACCACCCTCCAAGACAACCTATTCCATTATAGAACAGCTCATATTGTTGGGAAGTTCTTCTTAATGTTTGGCATCTCCTTTCTTGTAATTTGAATCCATAGGTTCATGTTCTAGTTCCCATAGTAGCTGAAAGTAAGCTTGTTGCATAATCAAAATGGCATTCCTTCAAATTTTTTAAAATGGCCATTGTATCACTTCTCACTCTTCTCCAAGGTAATCAATTGCAGTTCAGAAAGCCATTCCTCATAGGACTTGTTTTCTAGACATCTTAAGATCTTGGTTGCTCTTCTTAGAACATGCTCCAGCTTGTCAGTATCTTTTTTGAACTGGGGAGCCCAGAACTGGACACAATGCTCAAGGTAAAGTTTGATCCAACTGAGTAGAATGGTCCTACTACCTCTTATACATGCCTCTTTTAAATCTCAGCTCATCAAAAATTTCTTCTTTCCTTTTTGGAATTGTTTGCAACTGTGGCTTCAATATCTCACCTTTAAAAATCTGCATACACCAGAAATTCCCTTCCTTTTGAGCATTTCAGGCCATGGGATCTCACCCAGTATTTTCCTAAGCTTACTGGAATTAGTTCCTTGAAGCAGGAACAGCTGCTGATAACTATCTTCAAATAGGTATTAAATAGATAATTACCATTCCAGATGATACTATCTTTAAATAGTTATTATTACATAGTGACATGATAAAAATCTTTAAATGCTGGATGGATTGTCATGTAGAAGATGGATCAAATTTGCTTTCTGTTTCTCCAGTGACTAGGACACAAACCAATGGATTCAAATTCAAAGGAGATTCCACCTAATGATTAGGAAGAACTCCTTTTTCTTGCAGTGTGAGAGCTGTTTGACAGTCACATAGATTGCTGCTGAGAATGGTGGACTCTCCCTCTTTGGGGGTCTTTAAACAGAGATTGGATAGGCATCTTTCACAAATGCTTTGGTTGTGTATTCCTGCATGGCAGGGGGCTGAATTAGATGGCCCTTGTGATTCCTTCTAAGTCTATAGTTCTATAATTCTGTATGCACTCCCTCTCTCAGGAAGTGAACTACTGTACTCCTCATTCAGGAGAACATTCATAGCTGTTAAATGAGATCTAACATCCATTTGTCAAATTCATTAACAAAAATAAAACACCACTTTCAGGCAAAACTATAGCAACAGGGCCAGCTCAAGACATTTTATTCCTTGAAACAAACTACCAAATTGTACCTATGGACAAAGGTTGAGGTGGATGGTGGACCAGAATGTTGGACTGAACCAGGTGGGGAGCGGGGGGAGGGAGAGGAATATCTGAGACCAAAGGGTAAGAAAGAAGTGATTGTTATCAGTTGGGGCTGTTTGTTTTGGCTGTCTCCAGACAGATTGAAGAAAACTGGATTGTTAACCTTGTAATTGCTGGGCTCTTTACAAGAGATAATGGAACAAATACATAAAGACTTTAGATATGTGACTGACATTATGAAACAGGAGTTTAAGGAATGGAAGCAAGAATTTAAGGAACTGAACCAAGAAATTAAGAAACTGAAATGTGAGTGTGGTGAAAAGGGGGGCTGGTGTGTGACTGGGTTTGGTCCAAACATCTCTCCCCAGCAATAGTAGTGCTACCACCAAGCCCCTTTTCAGAGATCCAATCTCCCTTTTCATTTTCCAGAATCCAGGGAAGGAAATGCTGTCCCCCTCTCCCTCATGTTTTTGGGGGAAAGTTAAAAAAAAGTGTTTTACAAGCTCCTGGTAGACCATGGTGTGACCAGGGCTTCCCACTCTCCTTTAAGGAACAAAGCAGGCTTGTAAGTGCATCATCACCATCATCACAACAATAGAAAAATAGCATACTAAGAATTGATAGAAGATATAACAAGCAACTTGAGCAGCTTAGAACACTGGCTCACTGTATACTTCCCTCTGGTTGCAAGAGAAAGACCCAAACCCACAGGAATAGGCATAAAGAAAAGAAAGACAATTTCTTCCAGGTTGCATTCCCAGCCCTCCAGTTCCTTTCAATTGAAAACTTAACACATCTAACTAGATGCTCCCTAGTTTCCTCATGACCCTTTTCTGAGATTCTTTGCCTTACTCTAATATGTCTTCTCCTCCTCCTTCCTCCTAGAAGCTTTCAATTCTCCCTCTTCTCACCTTCCATTGGCTAAAAGTTATCAAGGCCAATCCATGATCCTTTGCTCAGATCCCATGAGTTAACACCTTATACAACCTGGCCATTACAGGGAGGTTAGAGGGAGACATGAAGAAGATACAGATATGAAAATGGTCATGGAAGACAAACCAGAAGAAAGGCAGATGACCAGACAATAAGAAGAAAGAGAAGAAGAACTCAGGCGGAGGGGGTAGTTATTGTTTTGAGGGTTATTTTTATGACCAGGAAGGTTTGGTGGATGAAAGGGAGATTGCGTTCCATGGAGGGGAGAAGTGGGGGATTGAATTTAACTGGTATCTCTATGAAAATTGAAGAAAACCAAAACAAGAAACAAAAAATGCTGTTTCAAGATTGTGATTCTTTTGAGTCATAATTGTGGGCTGATTTACCTTGTGAAATTAAAAGAAAAGAAAATATGTCTAAGGTATGGATGCTGTCTTAGGAGGATTGTAAAATGTCATGCAAATAAAAATTAGGGAAAAGATGTTTTTTCTCGGAATTGGGAGGTCAAATTTAAGATGAAAATAAAATAGGCTAATATGATGTGAATTAAGGATGATAAATAGATTGGTTCGTGGATCCTGTAATGGCTTTAAGAAAACAAGTTGACATAGACGTATTTACTGGTATGGATAAGATGGTGGATCTTGTTTAAATAACCCCAAACTCTTATCACTAGAGAAGAGAAAGAAGGCTGAAATCAGTGCCACACAGAAAAATGCCATCTCCAAAGCCACTTCTATTTTGAGATGCCAGATGAGCAGCCATGTAAGGCACTGGGTATATCTACTCTAAAAAGTAATATCAGTTGCACTGCATACCAGTTTCCTTGCCATGACTTCATCCTATGCTGGATTTACATGCTAGTTAAGTAAGACACAGTTTAGGAACTCAGATTATGAGCAACAAGTCTAACAAGTTTTGTTTGGCATAAATTTAAAGATTAACAAGTTTTGTTTGGCACAAGCTTCTGTAGACTCCAGCTCATTTCATCAGAAGATGTAACATAAGCTTTCTTTTATGGCCCAGCCCTTTTTGTTAGATGCACATGCCCAGCTAAACTTGCTAGCCTGAAGGGGGTCCACAAGCCTCATTAGTGTTTCTACTGCAACAAACTAACACATCTGACTGAAATTGTGAGTAGCCCCTACATAAAAATATGTAAGGAAAAAAATGTTAAAAAGAAAACACAAATTCACATTTTATGTAACTTTGGAAATGTTATGAGGCTTCTTAAGTGTGAATTTTTCTATTTTATCATATCTTCATCTGTTCCTGGCGTCCTTGAAGGAATCATTGAATTTCAAAACTATTTCAAATAAAATGTTTTCCCATTTCTAGTAACAAAATATATCTCCCCCCAAAACAGTAAGTACTGAAGCAGATGTCCTTCATGGACTTTGTAGTAGTTGTTAGCTTAGGAAAAATTTAAACTAATCCCAACTCCCTGGTGAGAGATAGAGAGAAGGGAGAAAGCCTTGGGATTTCCTCCCTAATAGATGGGACAGAGTTTTGAAACTGGCTATGGATTCCATCCTGACTACTGAGGGTGCTCCTGTTGCTTGGACAGATGAAGCACCACCCATCTAAATACCAGTGCCTCTCCTAGCTAACAGAGAGGTGCAGCAGATGCTTAACATTGCAAGGGAGGAGGTTGGATACAAAACACATTTAAGTTAGCTTTGCTTTGGTGACTCCTTGGCTATAGCTTGGGGGACTCTGTACTCCACTCCACCAGCCCACAGAACGTCAAGTGCCACTGCTGCCACTGTTTCTGAGTGAGGAGGAGAGAATAGCATTTTTTTTGGGGTGGTGGTGGACCAGATGTATTTCCTAGAATGTAATAATATGTGCTCTATATGGTAAGTAAATGAGTATATCTACATTTATGTACTTTCTGGCAATTATCAAAGTTCATATTTTCAGAAGCTGATCTTCTTGAGGAAAATGTGGTTTACCCAATCATGAAAGTAAATGTCTAATCTCACAGAATAAAATGAAATAAAAGTATGAGGATTGTGTGTGTGCACTCATGGGGATGTTACAATGCAAGTTTAAATATTCAGGTGCAATAATCTTGGATTAATAGTTTTTTTCTGCACCGCTAGTGTTGCCATAAGGAAAATCAAGTGTTTCCTAAAAAAGGGGAAAAAACACTGTGCATTGAAACTCAAGGGAAAAAGAAACAGAATGAAAAAGAGGGAGAACCATATTGGAAAGAAACCATGTGTTCTAGAGGAGTTTCCGTGGATTCAACGGAAAGGAATCATAGAATCATAGAGTTGGAAGAGACTACTGGAGCCATCCAGTCCAACCCCCTGCCATGCACACACATCAAAGCATTCCCAACAGATGGCCATCCAGCCTCTGCTTAAAAACCTCCAAAGAAGGAGACTCTGCCACACTCCGAGGCAGCATATTCCATTGCCAGACAGCTCTGACTGTCAGGATCTTGTTCTTGAGGTAGGTAGGAAGGTATAGGTGCTTTCAAGAGTTAAAAGTCAGAGTTAATGAATTTTTTTTTAAAAAAATACCAAGCTATGACAAACGAATTTAAGAAGGAACATGTCTTGACAGTGGTTGTCTGCACAAGCCCAGCATGGTTGCCTGACTCACTTAGCCCATTTAATCTCTTTGACTTTCAATTCAAACATCACTGAGAAGAAAGGGTTCCCTTTCCTTCTGCAGGAATATGTGCAGTTTTGTTAAGAGAGGTGAAATGCCCAACATCTGTCAGCATTAGGAGGGCTGGTTCTGAAGGCAATTGCACATGAACAAAGCTAAATGGCAAAATGCAGGAGGCAGCTTCTTAGCATGTTTTTTTTAAAGTATGAGCAGAGAATTTTGAAAAGAGGACTTGTATTTTGCCAGGTGTAATACTCCCTGATCTTAAAAGAATATGATAAGGACTATAACTACGGGTCCATCATTCAGGTTTTAAAAAGCAAAGAGATATGTATGAAAGTAACTGATTCAAAACATATTGCTAAATAAACTAGCTCATGTTCTTCTGAAACAGTGATGTGCACATATTCATCTCATTTTTTGCACAGTTTTCATAGTATTATAATTTTATATAAAATAAAATTTTGAATTAATATGCTTTACAAAAGGAGAAATTTCTCTTATGATGCAATGCTATGCTTGCTTCCTCAGATCCAGTGTGTGATTGTGTGTGTTTACTTCCAGGAAAGTGTGCATGTGATTGTGTAATCATGTTCTTACACCATGACTAATTTGAGAATGAATAGTATTGGTCTTAGCATTCTGGTTTCTTAATTAACCTGATCAGATGATCAGGAATGTATTACTCATCCCTAATGCAGTAATTATTCATTAATTTTCTCACTAAGTAAAAATTAGATGAGAAGGCCTGTGCTTAAAATATTTTTTTCAGTTTAACACACACACACAGATTACATACAAACATTTTGTATCAGATGCAGATGAACATTATGATTATGCCATATAGATTATTTTGAAAAAAGGGGAAAGAATCACTCTCACACTTGGGTTAAATTCAACTTTAGATAAGTGAATCAAACTTGAGATCTATATTCCTACTTCCAAGTAGCAGTATACTTGGACCATTGCATTCCAGAAAAAAAAAACCTTTAAATTATCTTCCATGTTTTTATCTCCAATATGTAATTGTTTAGCTGTAAGATAGCTTTGTTTCACAGTAGGTGATTGTTACTTCCGGTATGGCACCCTTGGGGAGGGCTCCCTGATATCACTTTGATATCATTTAATTCGGCCATTGCTGGACTAGCTTTCAATTACCGGTACCTCATTCCACGTGTTCGTGGGTTCTCCAGACAAGCACGGACAGAGAGCGGCCGTTAATGGTTTGCATTCCATTCCCCATTGAAGCCAGCAACTCAAACCTCGCCCGCAGCTTTAGGGAACTTCCCGCCACAAACTCCACAATAGCCACACGGCTTTCAGTCAAGTTACTCTTTTATGTTGGGTCATCAATGTCCCAGCCACGGTATTGTCTTCACACACAAATTCAATCATGCTAAACTTGACCTTTCCAAATCCTTTGTCCAGCACCAAAACCCCTTTTGTTCTCTCCGGGACTGCCATAGCCGAAAGGCACAAACTTCCCTATAGAAACCCTTCACTTTGAACTGGTCTTTGGATCACCTTCGACTGCCATCCCGCCTTGCTGCCAGTTTTCTAAGGGACTCCCCTCAGCTCCCCAGGCTGAGCTTTCTTCCCCGGAACCCCTCTTCTCTCCAGGACTACGAGACAGGTCGTATTGCCTTTCCCAACAAATCTCCTTTTCTCTTTCCAAGTTAGTTAGTTGATGTCTTGTCTTTCATGTTTTTGTCTTTAATAAAGAATTGTCTGTTATTTGGAAAACCTTTTCTAACTACTCTCTGACCCGCCGCTGTATACATAGGGTTAAAAGATCTCATGACGTTACCCTGCCTCTTGCTAACAAAACAGTGTTCAGGCTAATTTCCCCAAAACTCGGTATTTCAATTGGCAACCTGGGCGTCCCTCACGGGACCCCCCAATTCTCAGGGTAACATACTGAGAACAGCTGGTACACTTGATTGCTGTTTTTTTCTAGTGGGGGATTTGCCATCCATC
This sequence comes from Ctenosaura bakeri, assembly GCA_948474755.1. Classification (NCBI taxonomy): domain Eukaryota; kingdom Metazoa; phylum Chordata; class Lepidosauria; order Squamata; family Iguanidae; genus Ctenosaura; species Ctenosaura bakeri. Next base: position 223,093 of record CAOLHI010002375.1, on the reverse strand, counting down.
TATGATGGTGGCTTCCATTATTCCTTGGCAGTGTTATTGCTGCAGTTGATATTGATTTATATTCTGCCCTTTTTTCCAGAAAACTGATGTTGGATTTTTTTTCTAAATTATGTGAAATGTATATACTGACTTACTTTAATTTTAATATGGATTCTCCTTTGTATTAGATTGTATTTTATCTTATTTGATTCCATTTATGATTGTATATTTTTATTTTTCATATTTATATTTAGAAATTAAGGGGTATAGATTATGTATGCATGTTGTTTGTCTTCATGTCCTTTCAAGCTTATGGTGACCCTAAGGTAAACCTATCAAGGGGTGTTCTTGGCAAGATATGTTCAGATGGAGTTTGCTCTTCCCTTCCTCTGAAGGTAAGAGAGTATGACTTGCCCAGGGTCACCCAGTAGGTTTCCATAGCTGAGTGGAAAACAGAACCCTGGTCTCCAGACTCCTTGTCCAACACTCAAACAACTATACCATGCTGGGTTTCATATTTTCTTGTATATGGTATGTCATCTTCTCAAAACATCAGGTTTGGAAAAAAAATTCCAAAGATGTGCCTATGTTAGGCTGTTAAAGCAAATACCATAAAGATTAAAAAAATATTATGGCATAAACTGTTTTGGGGGCAACCACTTTTGGTCAGGAAACTAGAGATGCATCTCCTCCTCATCCAGAATTTGCTTAGGCAATTCAGCAGCAAATAAATAGTCAGGCAAACAAACAAATATCCTCTCTGCACATTTTATTTACAATTAGACATTTGTTTCTAGAAGGTGCACTTTGTTGTTGTTGTCACTAAAGCAGGAAATTCATTAATAGTGAGAGTGGCAGTAGAGACCCTTCAGAGGCTACCAAAATGGATGTGGAGACCTGCATGTACCCCAAATGATGCCTGTACATGATATAAGATTTCATGGCCAAGAATTTACTTCACAGAATCATAGATCTGGAAAAGACCACAAAGGCCATCCAATCCAACCCCCTCCCATGCAAGAATACCCAATCAGAGCGTGCCTAACAGATGGCCATCCAACCTCCATTTAAAAAACTTTTAAAGAAGGAGACTCCACCACACTCCCAGGCAGCATATTCCACTGTTGAACTGTTCTTGCTGTCAGGAAGTTCTTCCTAATGTTTAGATGGAATCTTCTTTCCTGTAATACTGAAAGAGAAAGGAGCTCATGACAGGTGGGAGTTTCTTAATAGTGAGATACAGAAGGCACAATTTTAAACTGTGCCAATCAGGAGGAAACCAGGTGTCTAAAGAAACCAGAATGGTTGACAAAAGAACTCTCAGCTGAGCTAAGAAATGGAAGAACGGTGAAACCACCAAAGAGGAATTCAAGCAAATATCCAGGATATGTAGGGAGAAGGTCAGGAAAGCTAAAGTGCAGAATGAACTGAGGCTTGCCAGAGACATTAAAAACAATAAAAAAGACTTATTTAGATATGTCTGCAGCAAAAGGAAAAAGAAAGAAATGATAGGGTTGCTGCACAGAGAAGATGGCCAATTACTAATAGGGGGAAGAGAGAAGGCAGAACTACTCAACACCTTCTTTCCCTCAGTTTTTTCCCAAAAGGATAGAAGTACTCAACCTGGGGAATGGTGAGCAGGCCAGGAAGGGGAGGGAAATGCAGCACAGGATAGGTAGAGAAGTAGTACAGGAATACCTGGTTAAACTAGATGAATTCAAGTCTTCAGAGCCAGATGCATTACATCCAAGGATATTAAAAGAACTAGTAGAAGTCATTTCTGAACCACTTGAAATAATCTTTGAGAACTCCTGTAGAACAGGAGAAGTCCCAGCAGACTGGAGGAGGGCAAATGTTGTCCCCATCTTCAAGGAGGGGAAGAAAGAGGACCCAAATAATTATCACCCGGTCAGCCTGATCTCAATACCAGGAAATATCCTAGAGCAGATCATTAAACAGTCAGTTTGTAATTGCTTAGAAAGCAATGCCATAATCATTAAAGTCAACATGGATTTATCAGAAATAAGTCATGCCAGACTTTTTACAATAGAATTGCAAGCTTGATAGATGAAGGGAATGCTGTGGACATGGCTATATCTTGATTTCAGTAAGGCTTTTGACAAAGTTTCCCATGACATTCTTGCAAAGAAGCTAGTAAAATGCGGGCTGGACAGGGCTACTGTTAGGTGGATTTGTAATTGGTTGACCGAATGAACCCAAAGGGTACTCACCAATGGCTGCATTTCATCCTGGAGAGACGTGACTAGTGGGATGCCACAGGGTTCTGTTGTTACCGTAGTTTCTAGCCTGGACTTGTAGGATATCAGATATAATTTGATATCACTAATTTGGCCTTCTTCACCCATTCCTCTCCATGTGCTTGCGAGGCCCCCGGACAAGCATGCACACGAGCATGGCTGCAAATAGCTGAACCATTCAAAACAGATCCAGGCAGGGCAGTAATAGCCAGACTGCTGCTTTAGGAGACCTCAAGGCAAGTACCCTCTTTAAGATCCATTATGTATGCACGCTACTTACAAAGGACTCCCTGCCCTGAGCAGGCAGCTTGACGAGCCGAATGTTCAACTGTCAAGCAGTCCGCGTTTGCATACTGGCTACTCTATTGACAACTCTGTCATAACTCAATCATGTAAAATACTGACCTTTCAGAGGCTTTGTCTCTAGCCCAAAACCCATTGTTATCCCTAGGAATGGACTAGCCTATGGGCACATTTTCCCCTATAAGACACCCTGACTTTGAGCGTCTCTTCGGATCACTCCTGGCTTCCATCCCGCATTTCTGTCACTTCATTTGGCAAGCCTTCCCCTCAGCTCCTTGTGCTGAGAATCTCCATTTCTACAGACTTTCTCTTCAGACTACCCAGGCTTCAGGACAGATGTAGTATTTCCCATACAAAACCTCCTCTTAAAATCCCTTTATCCAACTCCTATCTTTATTTAAATAGTTCTCTGTGTGAGTGTGTTGCATACACATGTTTGACTGTGCTGTACATCAGTAAAAACAATTATTATTTACTTCTGTTTGCTCCTTGACTCAGCCTGACCCCATAGACACTGGGTAAAAGATCTCAATACGTTGCCCTGCCTCTCGTAGTGCTAGCTTGTGCTCTTTGCTAATTCCCAACTTTGTAATATCTGGAGTGCACTTAGGTGTCCCTCACGGAACCCCCAGAAATCAGGGTAACACTGTCCTGGACCCAGTGCTATTCAACATCTTAATCAATGACTTGGATGAAGGAGTAGAAGGCATGCTGATCAAATTTGCAGATGACACCAAATTGGGAGGGGTTGCTAATACCCCAGAGGACAGGATAAAATTTCAAAATGACCTTGACAGATTGGAGAGCTTGGCCAAAGCTAATAAAATGAATTTCAACAGAGAGAAATGTAAGGTCCTACACTTAGACAGAAAAAATGGAATGCGCAAATAAAGGATGGGGGACACTTGGCTGGATAACAGTATGTGTGAAAAGGATCTAGGAGTCTTGGTAGATCACAAGCTGAACATCAGTCAGCAGTGTGATGCAGCAATCAAGAAAGCCAATGTAATTCTCTTGCATCAATAGGTGTCCAGATCAAGGGAGGTAATGGTACCACTCTATTCTGCATTGGTTAGACCTCATTTGGAATATTGTGTCCAGTTCTGGGCACTTCAATTCAAGAAGGATATCAACAAGCTGGAGCGTGTCCAGAGGAGGGTGACCAAAACGGTGAAGGGTCTGGAAGCCATGCCCTCTGATGAGTGGCTTACGGAGCTGGATATGTTTAGTCTGCAGAAGAGAAGGTTAAGAGGGGACATGATAGCTATGTTTAAATATTTGAAGGGATGTCATGTTGAGGAGGGAGCAGACTTGTTTTCCACTGCTCTAGAGACTAGGACAAGGAGCAATGGATTTAAGCTGCAGGAAAGGAGATTCTACCTGAACCTCAGGAAGAACTTCCTGATGGTCAGAGCTGCCTGGCAGTGGAATATGCTGCCTTGGAATGTGGTGGAGTCTCCATCTTTGGAGATTTTTAAGCAGAGGCTGGATGTCCATCTGTTGGGAATGCTTTGATGTGTGTTCCTGCATGGCAGGGGGTTGGACTGGATGGCCCCTGTGGTGTCTTCCAACTCTATGATTCTAATTTGAAGCCATTGCTCCATGTCTTAGCCTCTGGAGCAGCAGCAAACAAGCTTGTTCCATCTTTAAACATGGCTATCATGTCACCTCTTTTCTCCTCCAGGCTCAGTAAACCCAGCTCCTTAAGCCACTTCTCATAGGGCATGGTTTCCAGATCTTTTACCATTTTGCTTGACCTCCTCTGAACATGTTCCAGCTTGTCAATATCCTTTTTGAACTGTGGTGCCAGAACTACAACAGTATTCCAGGAGATGTCTGACCAAACATGAATAGAGTGGTACTATTACTTCCCTTGATCTAAACATTATACCCTATTCATGTAGCCTAGAATCACATTGGCCTTTTTAGCTGATGCCTCACACTGTTGACTCATGTTTTAATAAGACTCTTAGGTCCCTTTTGCATGTACTGTGGTCACACCAGAAGTCACCTATCCTATATCCGTCCTTGTTTTCTTCCTAAGTATAGTACCTTACATTTCTCTTTGTTGAAATATATTTGGTTATTTTGGTTATTTAGCCTAGCTCTCTAATCTGTTGTGGTCAGTTTGAATTCTGATCTGTTCCTCTGTGGTATTAGCTACCCCCCTAATTTGGTATCATATAAAATTTTTAAAAGCATGCCCTGTCTTCCATCATTCAAGTAATTTATAAAGATGTTGACTAGTACTGGACAAAGACAGAATTCTATGGCACCCTGCTAGTCACTTTTCTGCAGGATGAAAAGGAGCCATTGGTGAGCATTCTTTCAGTTCAGTTGGTCAATCAATTACAAATCCACCTAACATTAGCATTATCTAGCCCAGATTTTATTAGCTCGTTTGCAAGAATATCATGGGGGACCTTGTGAAAGGTCTCACAAATATCAAGGTATGCCACATCCACAGCATTTCCTTCATCTACCATGTTTGTAACTCTGGCCTTTCCGCACTACACTGTTATAGTGCTATGATTCCACTTTCAACAGCCTATGGAATCCTGGGGATTGCAGTTTAGGGAGGGACATTTATAATTCTCAGCCAGAGAGCTCTTTGGCCTCAGTAAACTACTAACCCCAGGATGTTGAAAATGGAATAATAGCACTATAACAGCATAGTATGGAAAGACCCTCTATCTCTCTATCTCTCTATCTAGTATTTGTCTGATCTGACTTGTTCTTGAGAAACCTATGGTGACTTTTAGTGATCACCACAGTCCTTTCTAGGTGTTAACAGACAGTCTGTTTACAGATCTACTCCAGAATCTTTCCTGGTATTGATGTTAGACTGACCGAGTGATAATTGTAATTGTCCTCCCTCTTCCCCTTTCTGAAGATGGGGACAACCGTTGCCCTCCCTCCAATCTTTTGGGACTTTTTCTGTTCTCCATGAATTCTCAAAGATTATTGCAAGTGGTTCTGAGATTACTTCTACCAGTTCTTTTAATATCTTTGGATGTAATTCGTCTGGTCCTGGAGTCTTGAATTCTTTCAGAGAAGTCAAGTATCCCTGTACTACCTCTTCACCTATACTGTGCTGAATTTCCTCTGCTTCAGATATTGCAATAATAAATGTGCTCAGTCTTTAAGCTGCTACACGATTTTATTCTTTTTACCTTTATCTGTACAGCTGGTCTCATTTCCTTGCTGCTGCTTCTTGTGCTAATAAATAAGCCTTGTTGTCAATCCTATGTCTAATTGTCTATTTTATTGTATACCAAAAACTACGATCACATGTAAAATATAAAAATGAGTAAAATTATCATCAACTTTCTGTCACTCAGAATAAAGGATTCAAAATTCTATTTGTATATTTTCCGGATACCACTGTTCATTTTATACCAGCAAAGCCGAAGTGAAAAAGTGAAAAACTGGGTCTCTAGTATAGTGTGTATGGTCTGAAAAAAACAAGCAAACAGACAGTCAAAAATCAAATTATTCTCAGCATAATTTCCAACTTGCATAGATTTGTTAAAAATAGCTTCTTAAAACCATTAAAAACACCTTTCTGTTCTTTAATAATTAAAAAAATTTTTTTTACATGAGATAATATTAAACGGAGAAAGGTAGCTATAGAAGTCATAGGTACAATTTGCATGCTGTACAGATTGTGGTATGATGAATGCACTAGTATGCATACTGGGCTCTGAAGGCCAAACACATGAATGTATAAAAGCAGAACCTGGCTGCCCAATCTGGCTACTATTTGAATGAAAGATGGTGGGATAAAGGCAGTGACAGAGAAAGCTTTATGCCTGTTTACTCAATGAAGCCTACTCTCCTTTTGAGAAACTGATCACTGGCATCTTTCATGCTTAATTACTTCCAAAAATGCAGAGCATTAGTTCTAGAAATGGGAGGCAAACTACAGCAGCACCTTTATTTCCAGGTTCCATTTGGCTCTGTTGTGTCACTAGCAAGCTATAAGAAGGGCTGAACAACCTTTTACTGTTGAGTAAAGTGATTAATATCACCATTCCAGCTTTCAATTAATCCTTTCAGTGCTGGTGGAAAATATGTATGTTACAACTGCTCTTTCATGTTCATTCACCTAGACAACCAAGCTATTTCTACATAACTTCTTTCATAAAATCTCTATCTAACAAATGAATTAAACTTATATAGCTCAATAATAAGCAGCATGAAGGAAAATCAATGAGTCAATCAAGGCACTGTTTGCACAAAAGCCTTTTTACTGCTTCGCTGTCTCTATTGGCTACTTCTGTTGAGTCCCTATTCATTCATTTATTTATTTTTATCCCATCATCTCTCTACATGGGACCCAAAGTGGGTTACAAGCTCTACCCCCCTTTATTTTGAAAAAAAAAATTGGACACTTAAGCACACCAGCAGTAATAAGAGTTCTGGCAACCACTGGAGAGTCAAACAGAAGAGAGAATGCAATGTGACAAAGACAGAGCCTGGGGAAATCTAATAAAAGATGAATTCCAGTGGAATGAGGGAGGGGACAGAACATAGGAAACAGAAGAGAAAAGTGGCGCCTCCTATGAAATTCCAGGCCAGAGTACTCTTGAGCAATACACGTATTAGATATTGTCTGGGTTCCCTGAATGGGCAACTAGAGAATGCTCTCTTATTGTCTCTGGAGGCACATGTGTCTTCACTGACATGGAATGTCTTTTACCAGTGGAGACTGGTACACCAGATATGGCCTGTCCTCAACACTGGCAGCCTGGCCATGGTTCAACTATCCTTTGGTAACCTTCTGGTTAGACTACGTATGTATAGACCGCAGAAATAGGTAGGCTGAATACAACTTGAAGACAGCTTGCAAGCTGCAGCAAATACAAAATGTATCTGTAAGATTTCAGAGTCTTACAACATGCTGAGAACATATCTCACCAGTTTTAAAAGAATGTCACTAACTGTCAGTAATTTCTGAACTTAGTTCAATGTACTGATTTAAATGGTTTAGGCCAATAGGATCTAAAGGGCAAGTATCTCTATATAAACTGTGGTGGTGGTGGTTGTTTTGTGCCTTCATGTCATTTCTGCCTTATGGTAACATTAAGACAATCCTATCATGGGATTTTCTTTGCAGAAAGTGTTCACAGAAGATTTCTCCCTCCTTTTCTCTGAGGATGAGAGAGTATGGCCATGTCTGCACTAGAGGCCATTAGTGTGATATACCGTCACAACTGAACATTACCACTGGTGCGATGCCGTTGGGTTGGGAACACTGTTTTCCGCATCCTTCTGCCTTCAGCAAATGAGTAGCAGCATTGCCACTGGTGTTCCTTCTGCACCACAGTGTCCTGGGTCACTCCTCAACCCTGTCTTCACCCCGCCCTACTGCCCCTCATTGGTCGTTGGTTTTTTTCCTTTAGAAGCCGTACTAAAAACAGGAGTGTACCATTGTGTTTTCATGCTATAATGCCTAAACGTGTATTTTAAAAAAAAAGTTGTAATGCAAAGGAGAATTTTAAAATAAACTTGGAGAGGTGATAGATTTCAAAGTTACCATGCCATGTGGGAGTCACTGAGGGAGGGAAAGACTGGGCACACCTACAGCCAACTCACTGCTGGATTCGTGATGACTGGAAGCCCTATCAAGCACTGTAACAGTACCACACTGAGCTGGCTGACAGGATAGAAGCACTATAGGAGGTGCTTGACAGATTTTCTCTGAAAATAGAATAGGGCAGTTTGGCAACATTTTGGAATAGGATAGCAGCTGGATAGCTACACCATCGTGCCGTAGCACAGCTCCTGACCCAGAAACAATCCACTGCTATGGAGGTATAGCAACGTCATGTGGAAATGGTCTATGACCTGCCAAAGGTCACCTAGTGAGTTTCCATGGCCAAATGGAGATTCTAGCCTTGGTTTCCCAGTGCCCAAGTCCACCACTGAAATCACTACTCCACACTGATGCTCATATTAACCATCCCAGATAATGTTCATTTGTCAAGTTCTCATTCAGGTCTGACACTAGCTCTCACATGTTACATTTGTACTAGAGGCTCTGAACTCTCATCCTTTACCTTTCCACTGCCCCAAAGTTAATGGGTATCCTTGAGACAGGAGAAGGAATAGCTCCCACAGTACCTTTGTGGGCTCCGTATGCATTCACTGTGAAAGTACCCAAAGCCTTGCCATTTTTGGTTTGAGCATTGCTCAGAGTTTCAGGTACCCCCAGTTTAGTGAAATGTTTCAGTGCCTTTTAGAGGAGATTTCAACAATTCCCACTTTTTTATTTTGTTTTGCTTTGGTTTTGCCTGGATCTCTGTTGATTCTTGCTGCATACGTTGCCAGCCAAGTCAGGTATATTGCAAAATGGCCTGTTAGCATTAATCAAATACTTTTTTTAAAAAAAAATCTGCTTGTATAGAGAGCTGTCTTGAGAGTGGAACCATAAAGATGGCTAAGAAAATTTTGTTTGCTTGGCTATCAGGCTGGCTTATTAGTTGAGAATAGAGAATGTCGTCTTTTGAAAGGGCAGCTCAATTAATGGCTGCAGCTCTAATACCTCTGACAGGTTCCAAGAAGCCAAGGCAGTGAAGTAGAGAGCTAAGTGTCAAGAAGTGTTAGAGTCACTGAATCTGCCCTTATGCCAGATCTGGTGCTTTCGGCATTTGATTTCAATAAGCAGTTTATCGTGGCTACAGAATGCTTCTGACAGAGGCATCGAAGCAGTCCTGAAGCAAGAGGCATCTTGTATCCCATTCTGTCCCTCCAGAAGCTTTCAAATTGGTCCATTCCGGAGAAGGAATGTTATACCATCCTGTATGCACTTGACAAATTGAAGATGTATGTATGGGGATGCCACTTTGCTCTCCTCACTGACCATGTTGCCCTTCAGTGGCTCAACATAATACAAGGGGCTAACAAGAAACTTCTACACTGGAGCCTGTCACCCCAAGACTTCAAATTGTTTCTGACTTATGGCGACCCCAAGGCAAATCTATCATGGTTTTTTCTGGGACTGAGAATATGTGATGCACCCAAGGTCACCCAGTGGGTTCCCATGGCCGAGCAAGGAATCAAACTCTAGTTTCCATGGTTGTAGTTAAATCATTATACCACACTGGTTCAAATGAGGGTGAGAGAGCAGTTATTGGCTGTCACCAGTTGGTGACCACCAGCTGTTGACTATCAAGATTCCTTTCTCCTCAAACACACAAACACAAATACTCCTCTGAGTTACACTGCACAACACAGTGTTGTGCACAGGAGCATTCTGAAGGAAAATTGATGTCTGGCGGCAGAACTAAATGAAGGCAAAACCTGATTTTTGCATGTTTGATCAGCAGCAGTCACAACAAAGATTTTCCTGAATAAATAAAATAAACAAACCTTGAAACTGCAAACCTGTCTCTATCTTATATGAAGCTCAAAGTCCCCTTTGTAGGCAGAGCATAAGGCAGATTTTACATTGTCAGGGCTCGAGATAAATTTAGGGGGACTGGATAATGTAAAACAAATCAGTAATAGTCAATCTGAACATCTTTTTCTTCAGTTCGAAGAAAAATTCCCTAGAAAATACAGTTGTCTTTTTCTAGTGAAAGATCCCACTGCTGTGTGGATAAATTTGGTGCTCTTAATATCATTGAAATGTCACGTCATGAAGCGCTATGTTAAGTTCAAATTATCTGAGAATCTTTTATCTCCCCATATGAACCTACCTGAGCCTTGTGATCTTCAGGGAACAGCTTCCTCTCTGTGTTACCATGCTGCTAGACTTGTGTGGGGAGGACACGGGAGAGATCCTTTTTGACACAAAAGAAGCCACAGAGACACAACATTGGAAGAAGTCACTGATATTTTTAATTGTTTTCAAATTAATGTGTTAAAGTAATCTTTTTTAATTGGATTGATTATTTCGTGTTTTTAAAATGTTTATGCCACATATTGTTTTAGCCATTTTATTTTAATCTATAATGAAAGCTGCCTTGAGTCCTATTTTGGAAGAAAAGAAGGATATAAATCAATCAAATCAAATGAATGAATCAATCAATAAAATTAGAAATACTTAAGACAAATATATGTAATACAAATACAAATAATACAAATAGAATTAAATAAGCTAGTATCTGCTTAAGTATATTTCTGGAAATGATCAAAATGATATAATTTGGACATGTATGTATGTATGTATGTTAATGCTGAATCAAACCAGCTCTTATACATTTGAAATAAGGGGACAGGGAACGGTGTTCTTAATCATACAGTTTACCGAGACACATCTGATAAATGTCACAGCACACAAGGCTTCTTTTGAGTTTCTTCCCACTGCTTTTTATGAAGCCCCCTGCCTTTAGTTCCACTTACTACACCTCATGGGCAGAGGGTAGTTTTCTGGCACCAGCAGCCATGCAAATACAGCTGCATCATTTACTAAAACATTTGTTCATCCAACGTTTGCTTAAGTAGTTTGTATAATTATTGTAATAAGAGAATATTTAAAGGACTTGCTGTCCTGTTCAGTATTCTCTCTCTTCCCCAAAGGGAATAGGACGAACGAACACACACAAACTACCTTCCATTACAATGTACTCTTTCTTGTTCAAGTCACTTGAAGGTTGCTCTCAGTTTCTGACATATTACCCACAAACATGTTTTGATGAACTTGAATGCACTTCCCCAAAACACAGTTTGCTTGATATAGCACTACTGTGAGGCATTGATGTACAAGAGCCCAGCAGCCCCAAACACACAGGCCTTGTCCAGAGTTTTGACTGTGACAAAAATAACAAGTACTAGGACTGAAATTATTGAAGAATAGTAAGCCCTCTTTCAACATTTTCATATATTAGATTGGTGAAACTGTGCCCTAGGATTAGTTTCCTAGAATGATATGCATTCATTTTAAAGAACGTATACTTCTGGATAACAGGCCTGTTTTGTTTGTTAAGAGAAACATGTACTGGAAATGGAAGAAGGGGGAAACCACCAAAGAAGAATTTAAGCAAGTAGCCAGGAGATGTAGGGAGGAGGTCAGAAAGGCTAAAGCACAGAACAAACTTAGGCTGGCCAGAGACATTAAAAACAATAAAAAGGGCTTTTTAAAATATGTCTGCAGCAAAAGGAAAAAGAAGGAGACGATAGGGTCACTGTGCAGAGAAGATGGCGAATTACTAACAAGGGGAAGAGAAAAGGCAGAACTATTTAACACCCTTCTTTGCCTCAGTTTTTTCCCAGAAGGATACAAGCACTCAACCTGGCCGTTGGGGAGCAGGTGAGAAAGCAGGGGAAATGAGGCACATAATAGGTAGAGAGGTGGTCCAGGAATATCTGGCCACACTGGATGAATTCAAGTCTCCAGGGCCAGAAAAATTGGTTGGACTGGATGGCCCCTGTGGTCTCTTCCAACTCTACATTTCTATGATTCTATGATTCTAGGATATTAAAAGAGCTGGCAGAGATCATTTTGGAACCGCTTGCTATAATCTTTGAGAAATCTTGGAGGACAGGAGAAGTTCCAGCAGACTGGAAGAGGGCAAATGTTGTCCCCATCTTCAAGAAGGGAAAAAAAGAGGACCCAAATAATTATCGCCCAGTCAGCCTGACATCAGTACCTGGAAAGATCCTGGAGCAGATCATTAAGCAGTCAGTTTCTAATCACTTAGAAAGCAATGCGATAATCATGAGAAGTCAACATGGATTTCTCAAAAATAAGTCATGCCAGACTAATCTTATCTCTTTTTATGATAGAGTTACTAGCTTGATAGATGAAGGGAATGCTGTGGATGTAGCATATCTCGATTTCAGTAAGGCCTTTGACAAAGTTCCCCATGACATTCTTGCCAAGAAGCTAGTAAAATGCGGGCTGGACAGGGCTACTGTCAGGTGGATCTGTAACTGGTTGACTGACCATTCCCAAAGGGTGCTCACCAATGGCTGCTTTTCATCCTGGAGAGAAGTGATTAGTAGGGTGCCACGGGGTTCTGTCCTTTGCCCAGTGCTGCTCAATATCTTCATAAACGACTTGGATGAAGGAATAGAGGGCATGCTGATCAAATTTGCAGATGACACCAAATTGGGAGGGGTTGCTAATATGCCAGAGGACAGGATCAAAATTCAAAATGACCTGGATAGATTGGAGAGCTGGGCCAAGGCTAACAAAATGAAATTCAACAGAGAGAAGTGTAAGGTCCTACACTTAGGTAGAAATAATGGAATACAGAAATATAGGATGGGGGACACGTGGCTGGATAGCAGTACATGTGAAAGGGATCTAGGAGTCTTAATAGACCACAAGCTGAACATGAGTCAGCAGTGTGATGCGGCAGCCAAGAAAGCCAATGCAATTCTCAGCTGCATCAATAGGAGTATGGTGTTTAGATCAAGGGAGGTACTGGTACCACTCTACTCTGCTTTGGTTAGACCTCATCTTGAATCCTGTGTCCAGTTCTGGGCACCCCAATTCAAGAAGGACATGATGAAGCTGGAGCAAGTCCAGAGGAGGGCGACCAAAATGGTGTGGGGCCTGGAAGTCATGCCCTATGGGTATTAGAGAGCTGCGTATTGTTACCCTGTTCTCTGGGGGTTCCGGGAGGGACACCCAAATAACCAAACACAAACACAAAGTTGGGGAAATTAGCTGGAGCACTCACTAAAGCTAGCGAGAGGCAGGGTAACTTAGCAGGGATCTTGCAACCCAATGTCTACGGGGTCAGGTCAGTCAAGCAGTCAGACAGTTTTAAAACAGCAAAAATGGTTTTTTTATTAAAAGACAAACAAACAGTAAAGACACCACAATCACACAGCTAATGGAAGAATTAGAATTAAGGATTTTTGGGGGAAATGGGTGATACGACACCTTTCTGGTAGTTTTGAAGAAGCTTGAAGATGGTAGAGGAGAAAGCTCAGTGCGGTCCGCTGAGGGGAGCTCGTCAGACAAAGTGGCAGCAAGGCGGGATGGAAGTCTGGAGTGATCCGAGGTGGTCTCAGAATCGGGGTTTTTTTTATAGTTTAACATGATCGGCTTAGCGTAGAATCAACGATAGCGTAGCCAGTAATGCAAATACAAGGTGCTTAGCTTGGCTTTGTAAGACTATTGGCTCAGAGCCGGGCGCCTTTGTTAGTATCGCGCTTAAGCGAAAGCGTGTTTGCAGAAGAGGTCCCTGAAGCAAAGGAGTAGCTCTGTTCTGCCTGCCTAGGTGGAGAATGGAATGTCCAACAATTACTGGCCGTGCCTGTGTACGTGCTTGTCCGGAGGCCTCGCAAACACGTGGAGTGGGGTGGCAGAGGAAGGCTGAATGGTTTTGAGATCAAAAGAGATATCTAGTGCTATCACCGCATAGGCCTAGGCTGAAGTAACAGTATGTTTAGTCTGCAGAAGAGAAGGTTAAGAGGGGGACATGATAGCCATGTTTAAATATTTGAAAGGATGCCAAGTAGTGGAAGGACAGGGCTTGTTTTCTGCTGCTCCAGAGACCAGAACAAGGAGCAATGGATTCAAGCTGCAGGAAAGGAGATTCCACCTGAACCTCAAGAAGAACTTCCTGACAGTCAGGGCTGTCCAGCAGTGGAATATGCTGCCTCAGAGTGTAGTGGAGTCTCCTTCTTTGGAGGTTTTTAAGCAGAGGCTGGATGGCCATCTGTCAGGAGTGCTTTGAGGGTGTTCCTACATGGCAGGGGGTTGGACTGGATGGCCCATGTGGTCTCTTCCAACTCTACATTTCTATGAATTAGATGGTAGGCATAATGCTCTGCAAAAGAACAAGTTCCTAGGAGTTCAACAAGCTAGAGCTGTGTAATTAAGCATACATTCTGGATGGGGAAGGCTTTAAATATCAGCATCTCCAGTTAAAGGTCTCAAAAGAATGATGGGACCTGGAGAGCTGCTAAAAATGTGCAGAAAACTGGAGTCGATGAATCAATAATTTGACCTTATAAAGCAACTTCCTATTTCCAGTCTGAATTTCAACTCTTCTACTCTGTTCTGTGAAAACATATATTTTCTTAATGTTGTTGCTATGTGCTTCAATTCATTTCTGATTTATGGTAACCAACATCCTTCCTCAAGGAACATATCTTTCTGGCAAAAACGCAGGTCTGCCTCAAGATGTTACGTATACAGGATGCCTATCTAACGGTGAGGATATACATGTCTCATAGGACTGATCCTGTTCTTCATTGGCCTCTCCTATGTCACTCAAGGGATCATCAAAGAGCTCAACACTTTGCCTAGTCTGGATTTTCTGAAGGTCCTGATATACATTAGTTGCAATCTTGGGATGTAAAAAATTGATAGTTACTGGAAGTTTACTTCCTAATATCCTGCCAATTAACATTTGTGCAGGTGAATATGGCGTCCCTGTAATTGGTGTATTTTGATATTCTAGCAGTGCCAAATTTGGATCTACATATGAATCTCATACTTTCTTTATAAGCTGTTCTATAGACTGAGTTGTTCATTCTGCCATCCTGTTAGATAGTACTCCAGGATATGCACAAAGACATTGCTCAAACCTGTACTCTTTAGCAAACATTTGAAATTCCTGACTAGCAAAAGGCCCATTATCACACACAACTATCCTGGGTATTCTATGGCAATCAAACACTGATTTAAGCCTGCTAATCATAGTTCTTGCAGTCTTATTAGGTAAACTTAGTACTTCTGGATATTTTGAAAAATAATCAACCACAAAAAGAAAAGGAGAGTTATCCTGTTCAAAGATATCTACACTCACCTTCTCCCATTGTATTTCTAGAATCTCATGTGGTTTAAGCTGTTAATATGGCTAATAGCTCTCTCCCAGGGTCTACAATTTATTAATTCACCTCATCAAATTGATATCTCCATGTGGCTAATGTTAAACATCATTCCATGTGTCTGACAGGGTCATTGTAAGTGCACGTAGGCAGGAAGGCTGAAGTTAGAAAAACATTCCAGTCAAACCACAATCTGTCACATAACCAGGGACCCCTCTAGACATTCTGACCATTAAACAGACAAAAGGGCTGTTACTGCGGTTTAGGCCTACTTGGAGATACCCCCAGATATCATTTTGATATCATAATTTGGATCTCTTCCACCACCCCTCTCCACCTGTTTGAGAGGCCCCCGGACAAGCACAGAACTAGGCGCAGCCACTAATCGCTAGACGTTCCATTCTCCACCCAGGCAGGCCAGAAATAGCCAGATCACCACTTTTAGGAGACCTCTCTGCAAATACCCTCATTATGTATGCACGCTGTTTACAGAGGACTCCCTGCCCCGAGCAGGCAACCTGGCAAGCTGAATACTCAACTGCCAAGCCCTCAGCATTTGCATACCGGCTAACTCTTTGTCAATTTGGACTTAACTCAATCATGCTAAATTCTGACCTTTCCAAAGCTTTGTCCCGCTCCTAAAATGCATTGTTTTCCCCAAGTAAGGGGGATAATCCCGCTATCATACTCACCCCTTTATTTTCCTTAGTTATCTGTGTGCGTGTGTTGCTTACATTGTGTGCCTGTATTTAATAAAGATCATTTCATTAATTTCCAACGTGGTTTGCTTCTTGACTTGGCCTGACCCTGTAAACATTGGGTTACAAGATCCTGCTGCGTTACCCGGCCCAGTGCTCTTGACTAATTTCCCCATCTTGTAATTGTAAGGTTATTTAGGTGTCCCTCCCAGGACCCCCAGTAAACAGGGTAACAGGGCCCTTCATACTGGTATGGCAGCTCGGTAGAATCACAATCAGCCCGTCAAGTGAGGGCAATTTCCACTCTTCCTATGCCTTTGTCTCACTCGGGCAGAGTCATTCACATGACACTGAGGAATATTCAGCTGGAGATGTTCACCGTTGAGGGCTTTTGAACTAGCCCTCCTTGCTATTGTTCTCCCTGGGAGAGAACTAGCCCTCCGGGTATATTTTTTCTATAAAAACCCCATGTTTCTATCTGTTCAGGGGTTTGTTTACATTTTCCTCCTGAATTGCTGTCACTCTGTTGCCAAGTGTTCCCCTCAGCCCCCTCCCCCGTGTTGAGTTTCACCACTCTCAATCCTCTGTTTCAACTTTGGCTTCCTGAGCGTCAGGATCAGGTGGAGTATCACCCCAGAAATCCTCTCTTCTTCTTCGTTAGTTCTTGAATGAGTGTGTGTGTCGTTGTTTGCTTTAATTACTGAAAGTTTAATAAAATTCTTTAAACTGAACAACTTGCCTAGTTCTTGGCTTGGCCCGACCCTGTATACATAGGGTTCAAGATGTTGCTAAGTTACCCTGCCTTTCACAGTGCCAGCTAGTGCTCTGAGCTAATTCCAATTCCCCATATTTTGAGCACATTGTGGTGTCCCTCCCGGGACCCCAGAAATCAGGGTAACAAAGCGACTCCTTTTGATTACTTGGAGCAAAACAAGCACAAACAGAACAATTTCAAATAACTGTCTCAACATCATTTGACATGCCAGGCCTGAGTTTTTCCTGAGTTAGAGATTCAACTATGTGTATATTATCAACCCAACACACTAAATCCAACAGCTCACATGCTGATCTAGCTAATAATGGAATTACTGAGCGATCTGTTACGTAAACAATAATTTAGCCATTCCTTATGGATTGTAACATTCAAGGACAACAGTTCCCAATGGTTGTATACTTGTATCACCATAACCCACAAGAGCTACATCACTCTTAGTCATCGCCTTCTTTCCTGGGATCTTACAGAACATAGTGAACGGTAAAACATTTGCTTAAGCTCCCATATCTAACTTAAAATTAATCGAACATCCTCGTATAATAATGCCAGGAAATCATTCAGCACTTTTACTTACAGCTGCACCATTCACCTCCTGATCCAACGTTCCTATTATCAGACTGCTTACATTAAGCTCATGAATCTGTTGTCTATATTGTACACTTTCAGAGTTTAACAGTGTTACATAGTCTGGCATAATGATTTTTCTTCCCACACTTATTACAGGTCTTTTCAAATGCCAGGCATCTTCAAGATTTGTGAACTGTACCACAAAAATGACACTTGTCTTTCTTCCACTTATGTCTGTGCTGCTGCTGTACCTCTTCGGCTCCAAGAGCTTGAATGAAATTCCTGTGTTATCTTTATGAGCCTCTTGTAGCTCATATAATTCCTTGGCTGGAGTTGCCATAGTCCACAGTTGAGTTCTTGTTATCTCATCAACAGGACATATTTCCACAGCTTTCTCTAGAGTAAGGTCAGGTTCTTTCAAAAATCTTTCTTTCGGTCTCTCCTCTTTCATGCTAAAATTTTATCTCTCAACATGTCATTCATTGCAGTTCCAAATTCACAACCAGCAGCTTTCATTTTAAGCTCAGCAACAAATTGCTCAATGGTGACTCCTTGACTCTGCACTTAATTCCAAAAACAAACTCTTTCAAAAACAATGTTTCTATGAGGTAGGAAAAAGTTTCTAAATTTTGTTAGAACCTCTGAGACATCTTTGTGACCTTCTTCAGGGAAAACAAAAGTATTATATAAAGAAATTTCTTTCCCCCCCAAACAGTGTAACAAAATAGCTATTTGCCATTTCTTTGCAACATTTTGAAGTCCTGCTGCAGTGAGACACACTTGGAAAGCTTGTTCCCAGTGCCTCCAGTTCTCAGCCAAATTACTTTGCATAACAAGAGGAGGTGGAGGTCAGAACAAATCCCTATCTTCAATAAGATGTTAGAACAACAAACTCCCAACTGCAAAGAAACTCAGAACTTCTGACACCATGTAATGTCCACTGTTACAATGATAAACTCACAAGCCACTGAAGGTCCAGAACAGATGAGATAAGGTTTATTTCCTTCAAAGTCTCCAGCCAAAGATTCCATGCAAGGTCAAACAAACATAGACGCTTTGGGTCATTAAATACCATACAGCTGGAGTAAGAACATAGTTAATTTAAAGAGACATTACACCACAGAGGGGCTTACCTGTTCCTTCCTCTGAGATTGGGAGAGTGTGACACTCCCAAGGTCACCCAGTGGGTTTCCATGGCCAAATGAGGATTTGAATCCTGGTCTCCAGAGTTGTAGTCAAACTACTACACCACATTGGCTCTTACATTTATTTCTTGTTGTTGCTGTCACTGTTTCTGACTTATATCCATGCTAAGGCAAGCCTTCACAGGGCTTTCTGGGCAAGATTTCTTTAGAGGAGATTTGTCTTTGCCTTGCTCTGAGGCTGAGTGAGTATAACTTGCCCAAGATCACCCAGTGAGTTTCCATGGCCAAGTGGGGAATTCAACCCTGGTCTCCAGAGTCCTAGTCCAATACCCAAACCCCTACATCATGCTGACTGTCTGATTTACAGTGCTTATAAACAAATCTGCAGACACTTTCTGTTAAGAGACCTTCTGAACCCCTCCAGTATAAAGTTTATACTGGTAAACCAAAGTGGGGTAGGCATTGCAACCCCTCACTGTTCAGAGCCAGTTCAAGGAGAGATCAGATTGAGATCTCAGAAAGCAGCACTTAATGCAAGGGTAGTCAATAGCCAAACTCTGCACCATGGAAAACCAAGTTCTTTAAGTTCATTCACCACAAGAAGATGTTTATTATTTATGTATTTGTTTGGGTGCTGTTTAAGGAGTTCCTGCAATCCAAAACTGACCATCTAAGTATAACTGGATTTGAAATATAATTATTTAGTAATTGGATATGATATTTTGGATATTTATTTGGATTAAATACTGCTCTAGCCATAGTGACGGAAAGGATATTTATTGGACTACTGTGGCACTTAAATGCATTCTTGTGAACTATTTGTATATAGTTGAAATGAATATAGTAAATAGCTTTATTCAGAAACCTTTTTTGACATCAATATCTTTAGTAAGGGGAAAAATCCTTTCCCCTCCTTTTTCTAACTATTGTTTGTTTTGTAATTGAGGATGATAATGATAAAAAGAAATGGAACAAGATGTTTAATAAGTTAATGTTTCTTTTGTTCTCTCTTTCTCTTTTTGATTATGGAAGGTTTATATTGATGTTTACTGATCAAAGCTGAAACCTCATCATGTGAAGGAGTCTATCTTTTACAACTGTTTGTATTTAGATGATAGTCTTGATATATTGTGCTAGTGATTTATGTATGTGTGGTTTTCTTTTCTTTTTTCTTTTTTGATATGTATTTCTTTATTTCTATATGTTTTTCTTATGTCTATGTTTATTGTGGTCTTCCTTTCTCTTCTATTTTTCTATATATTTTGTTTTGAAAAAATATGAATAAACAATTATGTTATTTGTTCCTCAAATTAGTGAGTCCTTCCACTGTAGTGCCATGTTCATGTCTAGACACCAGAGTCTCTATTATCTTGTACCAGTGAAGCTTCATCTTGAATACTGGCTACATTGTGAGGGGACAGGAGAGGAGACAAAGAGGGCAGGACAATAATGGTCTTACTCTCCCGCAAGTGTTAAATTGATTTGATAGGGATGGTATAGCTCTCTCTTTTTCTTTCAATCTCTCTGTGTGTGCATGTATCTAGAAAATCAGTTTTTATTCTCAGCTAAACTGCTTCCTTCCTTCACCCACAGTTGAAGAGTATGGATGGGTTACTATCTTTAAGACAGAGATATTCCCAAAAGCCCAACAGCAGGGGTGAACATAGTACATGTGTACACATACGTTGGGTTACAGCTCCTGTTCTCCCCAACCAGGGCCTATGTTAGCTAGGAGAGATGTCCAACAACATCTGGTGGATTATACTATGCACATCACTACGCCCAGATCTCTAATCTTGCAAAACCTAGAAAGTGGGAAGATAAAAGTAAGAGAACCATTTGACCACAGGTGAGCAAACAAATTCCAATTTTGCTCCCCTTCCATGTCTACAGCAGTCCACAACCCTGTCATACACTGCCATAATTTGGTAGCAAATAACATACTGAATATTGATGGCAAACTACAAGAATTCCTGTACTTATTTCTGCTGGTCTTAACAATGTAATCAGTTCCTCCCTGATTCTAGCAAAAGGCAAACAAAGATTCTGCTTGTCTCAGTTTTTCAGTGTCTTATATACTGTATTGTGATAGGCAGTCTAGAAATCATGGTAGAATAAGAAGAAAATGAAGGAGAAGAACAGAAAGAAATAGAATCACAGAATCATAGAGTTGAAAAGACCACAATGACCATATACCTTGTTTGCAAGAATATCATGTGGAACTTGTCAAAGACCTTACTGAAATTGAGATACACTACATCCAGAACATTCCCTTTACACATCAAGCTTGTAACTCTATCAAAAGAAGAGATCAGATTATTCTAGCATGACTTATTTTTGGGAAACTCATGTTGACTTTTAGTGATCATGGTATTCCTTTTTAAGTGTTTACAGACTGTCTGTTTAATTATCTGCTCTAAGACCTTTCCTGGTGTTGATATCAGGCTAACTGTGCAGTAATTGTTTGCGCCCTCTTTTTCCCCTTTTTGAAGATGGGAACAACATTTGCCCTCCTCCAATCTGCTGGGCCTTCTCCTGATCTCCAGGAACTTTCAGAGAAGAACTCTCTAGTGGTTCTGAAATTACATCTGCCAGTTCTTTTTATACTCTTGGATGTAGTTCATCTGGCTCTGGTGACTTGAATTCATTAAGAGTAGCCAGGTATTCCTGTGCTGTTACCCTGTATCTCGGGGGCCCCGGGAGGGACACCCAAATATCCAAATGGGGAAATTAACTAGAGCACACTCGCTGGCTAACGAGAGGCAGGGCAACGTTAGCGGAGATCTTTCACCCTATGTATACAGCGTCAGGTTAGTGAGCCAGACAAATTCAGAGTAAACCAATTAATGTTTTATTGAAAAGCAACATATAGGACAACAGACACACTGCTAACTTAGAAATAGGAAAAGGAGAGGAAAAGGAGAACTTAGGGATGGGCAATACGACACCTGATCATGTAGTCCTGGAAAGATGGAGAAAAAGGGAGCTCAGCGTGGTTTGCTGAGGGAACTTGCCACATCGACCGACAGCAAGGCAGGATGAAACTCAAAAGCAGTTCCCTGAACTCTTGGAACTAGGGGTTTATATAGCAGAAATTGTGTCTGCAGGCCACGCCATAAACATTGAGAACAAAGTAAGTTTTTGAACTGGACAAAAGACTCAGAAAAGGATCAAAGCTGCTGCGATAGGATCAGCATGGGTAGATCAATCGTGCAGCCCAAGTGCAAATCGGTGGGCACTTATTGTGGTCTTGCTAGTTATGGGCGTGAATCTGGCATCTTGTGAGATTAAAGGGATCTGCAAGCCAGGTCCCGGAGCAACGACCAAGGCTTTTGAAATGCCCGCCTGAGAGGGGAAGTTGGAAATCCCTGCCATTAACGGCTGCTCCTTGTGTATGTGCTTTTCTGGGGACCCTCGTAAACACATGAGCCAGGGTGCCAGGAAAAGGTCACTATTTGATATCAAAAGGGATATCTAGTGCTATCAACGTCCAGGTCTGAACCACAGTAACAGTACTACCTCTTTACCTATTTTGTTTTGCATTTCCCCTGTTACTTCATCTGTTCCATTTTCTCCAGGTTGAACACTGTTTTTCTTTTGGGAGAAGAAGATGTTGAGTAGTTCTGCCTTTTCTGTCCCCTGTTATCACTTCTCCATCTTCTCCTCACTGCAGCCCTACCATCTCTTTTTTTTTCTTTTGCTACAGACATAACCCCAGAAAGCCTTTTTTATTGTTTTTTAACCTCTCTAGCAAGCCTGAGCTCATTCCGCACTTTAGATATTCTGACTTTTTCCCTGTGTGCTGGCTATTTGTTTGAATCCCTCTTTGTTGATTTCTGCCCTTTTCCATTTCTTGTAGTGGCCCTTTAAAATCTTAGTTCATTTGAAAGTTTCTTAGACATCCACCCTGGTTTCTTTAGACATCTCCCATTTTCCCTCCTCAATGGAATTGTTTGAAACTGTGCCTTCAATATCTCAGTTTTAAGAAACTCCCATCCACCAAAAATTCCTTTCTCTTTTAGTATGCCTATATTAGGATGGCACCTAATATTTCTGTAAGTTTACTGAAATCAGCTTTCTTAAAGCCTAGAATGTGAGTCTGATTATCCTTTTCACTGTATAACAAACTCCAGAAGAACATGGTCAGTCCCACCTAAAGATCCCACCACTTCCACTCCATTAACCAGGTCATTACTGTTAGGTAGGATCAGGTCCAAAATAGCTGATCCCTTTGTTGCCTCTTCCATCTTCTGGACAATGAAATTGTCTGCAAGACAAATGAGGAATTTGTTGGACCTGATATTCCTGGCAGAATTTGACTTCCAATAAATATCAGGATAGTTGATATCTCCCATTATTACTATCTCTCTTTTTTCTGAATGTGTGGTCATCTGTTTTAAGAAAGCCTCACCTAAGTCCTCATTCTGGTTTGAGGGTCTATAGTAGATCCCCCCAAATTAATTACCATTTTTTTTTCTCTCCCTCTTACCCAGACGCTCTCAACCTGGGATCCCTTCACAGGTATAAACATCCTTGACATATAATGCTACTCTCCTTCCTGTTTGGTCTATTTCTCTGAAATAGATTATACTTCTCTGTTACTACATTCCAATCATGAGTCTCATCCCACCAGGTTTCAGTGATAAGACAGAAGATGAGCAGAAGATATGGAATAATAATACGGAATAATACAGAATAATAATATAGAACAGAAGATGAGCAGAAGATAGATCAGGATCTTCCAACAGACATGTGAGTTACACTAAGAGGTCTGCAACTCCCCATGTGATGTAATAGCAGCAATTTTTAGACAAATTAGACAAATGAAATGACCACTGAAAACCAATGGGACTTCCTGGAGGTTTTTCCTTCTCAAAAAATCCTCAGTCATGATCTCAGCTTAGCAATCATAAAGTATTTCTGAAATGGGAATAAATAAACTTGAGGGTCCGAAGGAGCAGTTAGTTCCTTGGGGCCTCTCTCTTTCTCTCTCTCTTTCTCTCCCACACACACACACACACACACACACACACTTACACACACAAGAATTAAGTAGCCCCTCCTCCTACAAATTATCTGTTTAAGATTTCAGCTTTTTGAGGGTGAGATGACAGTGCAGTTCTAATGCACAGGCCCCATATTCCATACTCTCACTTTTGGTTTGTTCTTTAGATAAGAAATGATATCAATTAGCTGACATGTGTTATTGATCAACCCCTTTAAATACAGACACTTATAGTTCTTGGCAATGATTTCTTCTTCCATTTACAGCATCCATCTCAAAAGTATTTGAGACCCTTTTGATGAGCCTTTTAACACCATATAGCTTAAACAAAGGTACTGGAAAATTATCTTTTCATATAAAATATTTTTGGCATATTATTTTCATTTGAGTTTGTGTAGGCTGATGTTTTCATCATTATGTATTCTTTTACTGCACTACTAGCAGCACACTTTGAATCTTGCAAGTATAAATAAATTAATCAGTAGTATTTTTTCCCCTTGATTCTAGCACTGGGAATCCACCACACTGTCACTAGAAAGCCTTTTTCCCCTACCTGCCAAACAAGTTCACCTAGGACGGACGTTAGCAGCAGCACCAGTGAGTCAGAAGGCTTGCTGCATGCTGTTTCATGCATACTGCTTCAGTGGTTAAAACATGTAGCTCTTTAAGTTTGAAAATACAAGTGTCTTCTTTGCCTTACCCATGCCCCTTGGGCTGGAGATCTGCTTGACTAGGCAGATGGCAAACAAACAAATGGTGTTCAGAAGAAAAAGTCTGTCTCTTTAACTTTCTTCCATTTTCCCTTTATTAAACCTCAATTTCTTTCCATTCCAAATATGCAATTTGCAAATTTCAGGAAAATTCTAGAAAATGATCTAAGCTGAAATTCCCCCCATTTGCAGAGGATAAATTCAGCCAGTACAGCTATTCTCAGCATGCTGCCTTTCCCTGCCAACGCAGCTAATACAGACACAGGGGAAAGAGATAGTAACTCAAACAGAGCACTTACATGGCTGCATACACAGGGATAAACTTTAAGAAGAGTTAATCAAGCACTCAAAGCTCTGATTTGAATTAAGGTCACACCCAATACATACCTTTTAAAAGTTCAGTGTGGCAGCTTAAATTATGCAGACCAATCTAACACTGAGATTCTTGGTTTTGTTTTTCTTTCATTCTCCCACTATTTTTGTCCTTTATGTTTTCTGTTTCTTTGCATTCTTTTGGTTTTCAGAGATATTTATTCCATTGCAGGAAGGGCTAGGTGTTGTGGAGGTGGAGATGCGGGGGGATTTTAGATAATCAACTCATGTCCCGGTTTGATCTGTGTTATAGAATCATAGAATCATAGAAATGTAGAGTTGGAAGAGACCACACGGGCCATCCACTCCAACCCCCTGCCATGCAGGAACACCCTCAAAGCACTCCCGACAGATGGCCATCCAGCCTCTGCTTAAAAACTTCCAAAGAAGGAGACTCCACTACACTCCGAGGCAGCATATTCCACTGCTGGACAGCCCTGACCGTCAGGAAGTTCTTCCTGAGGTTCAGGTGGAATCTCCTTTCCTGCAGCTTGAATCCATTGCTCCTTGTCCTGGCCTCTGGAGCAGCAGAAAACAAACCCTCTCCTTCCACTACATGGCATTCCTTCAAATATTTAAAAATGGCTATCATGTCCCCTCTTTACCTTCTCTTCTGCAGACTAAACATACCCAGCTCTCTAAGTCTATCCTCATAGGGCATGGCTTCCAGGCCTCTCACCATTTTGGTTGCCTTCCTCTGGACTTGCTCCAGCTTGACCATGTTCTTCTTGAATTGGGGTGCCCAGAACTGGACACAGGATTCAAGATGAGGTCTAACCAAAGCAGAATAGAGTGGTTCCTGTACCTCCCTCGATCTAGACACCATACTCCTATTGATGCAGCCGAGAATTGCATTGGCTTTCTTGGCTGCCGCATCACACTGCTGACTCATGTTCAGCTTGTGGTCTATTTAGATCCCTTTCACATGTACTGCTATCCAGTCACGTGTCCCCCATCCTATATTTCTTTATTCCTTACTGAAATCGAGATATGCTACATCCACAGCATTCCCTTTATCTATCAAGCTAGTAACTCTATCATAAAAAGAGATAAGAGTAGTCTGGCATGACTTATTTTTGAGAAATCCATGTTGACTTCTCGTGATTACCGCATTGCTTTCTAAATGATTAGAAACTGACTGCTTAATGATCTGCTCCAGGATCTTTCCAGGTACTGATGTCAGGCTGACTGGGTGATAATTATTTGGGTCCTCTTTTTTCGCTTCTTGAAAATGGAGACAACATTTGCCCTCTTCCAGTCTGCTGGAACTTCTCCTGTCCTCTAAGATTTCTCAAAGATTATAGCAAGCGGTTCCGAAATGACCTCTGCCAGCTCTTTTAATATCCTAGGATGCAATTCATCTGGCCCTGGAGACTTGAATTCATCCAGTGTGGTCAGGTATTCCTGTACCACCTCTCTACCTATTATGTGCCTCATTTCCCCTGCTTCCTCACCTGCTCCCCAATGGCCAGGTTGAGTGCTTGTATCCTTCTGGGAAAAAACTGAGGCAAAGAAGGTGTTAAGTAGTTCTGTCTTTTCTCTTCCCCCTGTGAGTAATTCGCCATCTTCTCTGTGCAGCGACCCTATCGTCTCCTTCTTTTTCCTTTTGCTGCAGACATATTTATTAAAGCCCTTTTTATTGTTTTTAATGTCTCTGGTCAGCCTAAGTGCATTCTGTGCTTTAGCCTCTCTGACCTTCTCCCTACATCTTCTGGCTACTTGCTTAAATTCTTCTTTGGTGGTTTCCCTCTTCTTCCATTTCCTGTACATGTTTCTCTTAACACTTAGTTCAGCTGAGAGTTCTTTAGTCAACTATTCTGATTTATTCAGATGCCTTCCATTTTTCCTCCTTATTGGCACAGTTTTAGACTGTGTCTCTCCCTTTTAAGGAACTCCCATGCCTCCTGACCTCCTTTCCCTTTCACTATTCTTGACCATGGAATTCCAGCCAGCAGCTCCCTAAGTTTACAGAAGTCTGCTTTTTTAAAATCTAAGATGAGTGTCTGGCTACCCTTCTCTTCTCCTTCCCACTGAATGCCAAATTCCAATAGGGCATGGTCACTCCCCCCTAAAGATCCAACCACTTCTACCTCATTAACAAGGTCATCCCTGTTGGTCAGGATCAGATCTAGAATATTTGATCCCCTTTTGTCCTCTTCCACCTTCTGGACCATGAAATTGTCTGCAAGACAAGCAAGAAACTTGCTGGACCTTGCTGTCTTGGCAGAGTTTGACTGCCAGCATATTTCCGGGTAATTATGTTCCATACTTTCAGTTTGATAGATTAACTTTTTCTTTCAGATGATGCTGATGGAATGCTGTACATATGCCCTGTTGATGATGATAGAGGGTGTTAATTGTTGTAAAATGAAAAACCCTCTAATAAAAATGTTATTTAAAAACATCTGAAGAGAATTGTATGCTTCTCCATTCTAGGACACATGTGCCTTGTCATAGTCCTACATTGTTTGTTTTTTTAAAAATTTTTTAAATAATTTTTATTGATTATACAACAAAGAACAAAAAACAAAAACAAAAAATTAAAACACCATGTGATATACATAATAGTAGAACAAAAAAAATTTCAACCAACGCAAACTTACATTATTATTTCTCTCTATTACCATTAGAATCATAAACTTATTCAGCTTATTCTATATCATACTACTTGTATATTTTTGTTACCTATCTTTATTCTCATTATACTCATTTTTATTATAATAGTTTCATTCTTAATTCTGTTTTTCCCTTAAATTTTTCCTTTAAGGGAAAAGCATAGTCCTACATTGTTGACAGCAAACCCCTCTCCAAGTCTGCAATTCTATACTCACTAATCTGGGAATAAGTCCAATTTGAACATAGTGGAACATTTCTCTAAGCATGCTTGTATAAAATTGCATTGTAAACTTAGGGTTTCTGTTTTTGTTTCAGTTTAAGAAGAGCACAGAGAGGGAACTCCAGGCTAGAGAATAGTATCTGAATTTGGAAGCCTCCCTTTCTGACCATGCAGATCCTACAAATACAGAGCACACCCACCTTCTGTTCAGTTTAACTTCAGTACAAAGAAAGGTTCTAGAACAGGTGATTAAAAAGTCAGTCAATTAGGACTTAGGAATGCTGTTATTACTAAGAGCATGGGTTTCTCAAAAAACAAAACAAAACCCTACAACTCAAGTCAGACTAATCTCATTCCCTTTTTTGATAGAGTTTTAATCTTGGTATATCAGAGTAATGCTGGGAATATAGTATATCTTGATTTTAGCATGGCATTTGACAAGTTCAACCATAATGTTCTTGCAGGCAGGCAAATGGAATAGACAGTGCTGTTGTGAGAAGGATTTGTAAGTGATTGATGGAATGAATCCAAAGAATACTCCCCGATGGTTGCTTGTTATCCTTGAGTTCTGTTAAACATAAGTCAACAGAATAATCCAGTGGCCAAAAGATCCAATATAATTCTAGGATGCATGCACGGGAGTATAGTGCCAAGACTGAGTATCATTCTGTTGTGCTTAGGTCAGCTCTCACCTGGAATATTGGCTCCAGTTAGGGACACCACAGTTCAAGAAGGATGTGTTCAGAGCAGGGTGAACAAGGTAATAAAAAGTCTGGAAATCAAGTCCTATGACAAGCAGCTTAGTGATGTGCCTATGTTTACCTTGGAGAAGTGATATGATAGCCGTCTTTAAATATCTGAAGAGATGTCATATAGAAGGTGGTGCAGATAGGACATAAACTAATGTATTCAAATTAGAACCAAAGAGATTCCATCTTAACGTCCGTGCCTGTAATAGCTGTTAGAGAGTAGAATAGACTACACTGGAGGGTGGTGGACCTTATTCTTTGAAGGTCTTTAAACAGAAAGTGGATTACTTTCTCCCAGGAGTGCTGTAGTTATGTATTTCTGCATGACAGATGGTTGGACCAGATGGTCCTTGCAGTTCTTTTGAGCCCTGTGGTTCTGTCTCCTGCATGTGGTGGGGCTAAAAATGAGGAGTGGCACCCCTACTGCAAAATACCCAGAGTTTCACCACTCCAAAGCACGGATATGGACCAAAAGGGGAAAGTGTGACTGATTGAAGACAATGCCTTCATGACACATGTGGAAGTCAATGTGGCAAGTCAGTGAGTTCATGACACATGGGAAAAAACCCTCTCCATGTTCTCTCAACAAACTGACCCCCATTATGCCTATCCCCAAACAAGACCCTCTTAGGCCTTTTCTGCACTTTGTTTTTGCAATGGGGCAGAGCGTCCTCCAGCGAGGATGTTTGCACTTGGGGGCAGACTGGGTCCGAACTACTTTCTGTAGTTTCGGACTTCAGCCCACTCCGGAATGACCAGAAGTGGTCACTCGCCGTGCTATTGAAAGACCGCTTAAAACAGGTCTTTCAACAGCGCGGCGCGCCCCACTCCGTGGCTGCGCTCTGGTGTAGATTTGCAGGCTCGCACCAGCGCGAGCCTGCAGATCTTCCGGGAGCGGGCTTTGGGCTGGTGAGCTTCACTGGTTGGTGGAGAGCCTCCACCAACCGGAAGCCGCCATTTTTGTCCCTGGAGCAGTGCGTAGCACGCTCACGCACTGCTCCAGATCAGCCTGGATCCTCCGAGGGAGCACGCCAGTCCAGTAAGCAACAGAACAGGGCATTTTCTTTGCCAAGTGTGAAAAAGCCCTTAGATTCCACAAAATAAACCTCTAAGAAACGCTCAGATTCAGAGATAAGACGTGGACTAGCATACCTCTCCATCTCCAGAGAGCAGAAGTTTTCACTCAGGGAAGGAAGCTGTTCCTACTCTCCATTACTGTTTCCTGAGCCACTACCTATAAAAGCACACACAAGCAAGCACCGCCTCCCTCTGTCCAGTGTCATGTGCAAGACGCACAAGCAGGCAACACAGCAAGTGGCAACCAACAAGTTCCAAACAGCAAGAGGAAAGCTGGAGAGGGAGAAAGGAATTAGCCTGCACAGTACACAGATTTTGCCACAAAAGCAGATGTCTGTAGCTCAGTAGAAAGACTTGTTGGAATCAATGACTCTTACCACCACAGAATTGCATATATAACTGCAAACAGATGGAGGAGACTCTACACTGGTGATGGTAACCCCAAAGTCCTCCCCCATCTGCCTTGAAAGGAAGACAGAATCTTCTGTAAAATAGTATTAAACCTGGGTCGGAAATCCCCCTAACATTCAAATAGTGATAGAGGCTCTCTACTCCAGCAGCAACACTGTATTACTCTCAGAACTGCCATGATTATAGAACACAGTACTATTAGCTTGTGCTTTTACCACACCCAAATCACCAGCCATTAGGAGAAACCAGTTGGCGTGCAAAAGAAAAGCTGACACTAACATTCACACAGTGCCTGAGAAGGCATCATGTCATACAGAATGGACACAATCAGAGCATGTAAGATTAACACCTCACTGTACACAGCCTTTTCTGAATATCCACTGTACACTTCCACTTTTCTGAATATCAACTGTACACTACCATGTAAGGCCAAACACTGTGCAATGGGTCATGCCATGCTAGAAAGAACATGCTGGAGGAGAAAGTATTTACCCCACAGAGCCTAGATAAGACTCCAGTAAGTCCCATTTCTTTTCCTCATAACACCTGCTGAAGCCAGCAACCAAAGCTACATAGTCAAAGCTTTCTTTTTAATGCCTTGGCTTCATGTAAAGAGCACCACTCCCAACTGTGTACACAAGTGCTGATGGCTGAGATTTGACAGTAACACAATGCCTTTCATTAGCAAACCAACAGAGCTGTACATCTGCTCTGTCCTAAGCTGTCACGTGGGTTTGAGGGACCTATCAGCACACATTTAATTCCAGAAGCACCCTGACCTGATTTCTGCTGTCTTGCACAGCCCCAGAACCTCTGATATATTGGGGGTAATGTCACCTGAATGCCACATGAAAACAGTTAGGCTGCCATGGCTCTGAGCCAGCTGGCAAAGAGAACCACTTTCTGCTAAATGGCCACCAGGATGCCATAGGTTCTGATGCACCTGTTGGGCCAGCAGTCCCCACTGTTGGCCTTGCTCCATGAATTACTTTCCCTGGTGCTGGCCAGGGCATATTTTCTACAGTTCTCATCATTCTAGCCCAATGGGTGCCTAGACCACTCAGCATAGTAAAAGCAGGCCCAAAGCTAAGACATGCTGGACAGCCTCCCAATATGCATTGTATCTCTAGTTTAAGGAATGGTTTAGGATATTGCATTTTACTTGGAAAGGGGTCAGGCAGAGAGAATAAATCAACCGTTCTCTTTTCTTCAGTTGCTTGTGAGGAATTATTCTCTGCACTAGAAAAATGCGCATAGGATAAAGATGCTGTTTTAGAAGTCAGGAGATGAGCTTGTCCCCCCCCGCCCCGCAATACATACACCATGGATTAACAAGGAATCACTTCATCCTGCATCTCAGTGTTGTTTACTCTTTAATTATTACTACTGATAAAGAACACACTCACTCACACTCACTGCAGCCATTTGGAGTTAAGAATTCTTGAGTCTCAGTGTTTTTGGCCTTAAGACAACATCAGCAATGGATTCTTTGTTTTCCCACTAATTACTGACTTGGCTTCCTTGCTGTTAACTATATGAGCCAGAAAAAAGTGATGGAAAAGTATGTTTGTCTCAATGCTGAAACAACTAATTGATGTACTTACTTGGTTACTTAAGAAAGCTCTGTTTTAAGTGAGTTTATTAAGTGGAGTCAGTATGTCTGGCAGCAGACAGCCTCAGTAAAGAAGGCAAGGCTGGCCATTGGTAAGGTGGGAAGGTAAAATTCTGCTTGAACAAGTTTCCTCCATTTACAACAAACTGCTTGAGATATGAGATTCTGGAAACATTTGTTTCTGAAATACATTTCAGAATGATGCACAAAGTTTGAAAAAAGAATTCTCTTCAGTACACTGATGACACTCAACTCTAGTTCTCTTTTCCACCTAACTCCAAGAAAGCTGTTTCAGGTCTAAGCCTCTGTTTGCCATCTGTAATGGATTAGATGAGGAAGCTTAATGCAGAGAAGACAGAAGTGTTCCTGGTCAGTCAAAAAGCAGATCAGGAAATAGGCGTCCAGCTTGTGTGGATAGGTTTGCCCTCCTACTGAAGATACAGACTTTCAGTTTGGGAGTAAGTCATAGGTTCATCCCTGTGCTGGACGTCCAGGTTTCTGTGGTGACCAGGGGTGTATTTATACAGTTAAAGCAAGTGTGCCAGCTGCACCAGTTCCTTGAGAATTCAGATCTGGCCATGGACAACTGTCATATACAGCCTTTGAAAAGTACTCAGAAACTTCAGCTGACCCAGAGAGCAGCAACTAGACTTTTGATTAGGACTAGTTACAGGAAGGCCATGACTCTCTTATTACAACAGCTCCATTAGCTATGGCCCCTTTCTAAGTCTAATTCAAAGCACTGTTTATGACAAATGAGGCCCTATACAGCCTGCTTTTAGCTTATCTGAAAGGTTATTTTTCTATGTCAGGTTGCCTCCGCTCTGAGATCTTCAATGGAGACCCTTTTCTTGGGCTTAGCACCATCACATGGATTTCTGCTGCCAACACAGAAGAGGGCCTTCTTATTAGTTGGTCCAGCGCTTTGGAACTTCTTACATGGGCTTTGAAGACTCCTTAGACTCAGATTTTGTTCTCTTTCTATCAGTGGGTGAAAACTTTTCTCTTCTGACAGGCTTTTGGGAACAGACTGCAATGGCTTTTAATAATGTGGTCTTCAACTCTAACTTCAGAAAGGTTTCGGTTGGGGAGAAGTGATCCCTAAAGACGCGGAGTTTTTGAAAGTGCTTTAAGCGTCCTCGAGATCTAAAGTATAAAAGACCTTGTTGAATCTAATTTATGATTGGAATTTGCTGCCTTAAAGTAAAGATCGAGTGAGTGGAGTGTGGAGTTGGGCTTGAAGACTAATTAAGAGGCGAAAAGAAGTGGAAGTAGAAAGTGAAAGCACGCGGCTTCAGTGACACAAAATGGAGGTATGAAGGAGAAGGGGACGGAGGGATAGAGAGACAGAAAACTTGTCGCTGAGGTCGGAGTGCCGCCTGTCAGAATAAAAGGCAGGAAGGACTAAAGCGAAACAAGATTGAAAGTATATGAGAGAAAGAAAGATTGGAGAAGGGTGATTGTTTTGAAGGCAGAGGGAGAGGAGACGGAAGGTTTGTGGACGAGAGTGTTTAAGAGCTTAAAGACAGAGGGAGAGAGACGACGGAAGGTTGGAGAACAGGAGTGTTGGATGAAAGAGAAGGTAGAGACGGAAGCAGACGGACGGGAGAAGTCGATGGACAGGCAAAAGAGTGATCAGTAGATGATAGCACTGAAAGGTTTCGTGGAAGTT
This sequence comes from Ctenosaura bakeri, assembly GCA_948474755.1. Classification (NCBI taxonomy): domain Eukaryota; kingdom Metazoa; phylum Chordata; class Lepidosauria; order Squamata; family Iguanidae; genus Ctenosaura; species Ctenosaura bakeri. The sequence continues at coordinate 190,186 of CAOLHI010002375.1, read as the reverse complement.
AAAGTTGAAGAAAGTCAGTGAATAAGAGTGCTAGAAGACGGTCTGGGAAGAGTGTTCAAAGGCAGAGGTAATCAGAGAGAGGTAATCAGAGAGAGGTAATCAGAAGGTTGGTGGATGAGAGTGACAGCTTTGACAGCTTTGAGAGTGTTTCAAAACAGTAAGAGAGGAGACAGAAGGCTGGTGGAGGGTAAAAGTGAAGCTGTCTTTGGTGGATGAGATTGAAAGTGAGTGAACGTAGAGGGAGAAGTGACGGAAACTGTTGGAAGAGAGAGACAGAAGGATTGTTGTTAGAAGACAGAGAGAGCAAACGGAAGAAAAAAAGAAAGAATTTTGAATAAATTTTGGCAAGATGATGGGAGCTGGAAAAAGGAAAGCTACAGCAGGCACTCAAACCCAAATTCAAACAATGCTACAGACAAGAACTTCGATAGAACTCAAGATGCCAACTACAGAGACAAAGATAACATCTGTTGAAGGTCAAGGAACATTTCAGAGTGGAGGATCAGACATTGTGGAGGAAATAAAAAGATTAACTAAGACCTTCCAAAGTGAAATGAGAGAGATAAGGACAGAAATGAAGCATATGAGAGCCGAAATAAGGGCAGATATGAAAAAAGAAATGGAAATGTTTAACAACAAATTAGACAACATTACGACGGAATTGAAAAATGTAAATGAGAAAGTTTCTACTTTTAATGTCTATTGAAAGTGTAAATTTCTCTAAATCTTCTGTTCTTCCTTCCAGTTTCGTTGCTTGCTCCTCCACTTTCAAAGTCTTCTCTTCTGAGGAGCAAGCAACGAAATTGGAAGGAAGAACAGAAGATTTAGAGAAATTTACACTTTCAATAGACATTAAAAGTAGAAATAAATCAATCAAGGTAAGAGGTTTGCGAGAACAGTCTCAAGAGGATCTATATGAGAGACTAATTCGGCCATTGGCGCAGTTTATTGATTGGATTCCAGAGCAATTGGATTTGGAGATTGATAGGATCTTCAGAGTGAATTCGACGATAACCAAAAGAAGAAATATTCCACGAGACATTGTCATTTATTTTCTCCGGGAGAGAGTAAAAGATTTGGTGTTACAACAAAGCTATACGAAAAACTTAGTGATAAATGGAAGTGAGCTTAAGATTTTTAAAGATGTTCATCCAACCTTGCTGAAGCGACAAAGAGAATATGGCTTTGTAACTCAAGCTTTAAGAAAACAGGAAATTCGTTACACTTGGGAGAAGACAGAAGGGAAGCATTTGGAAGCAAAGGAAAGTAATATTGAACTCTATAACAAAGGCAAAGGAGTTCTGGAGGAAAAATAAGGAAGAATTGAATAAATCGGATGAGGACTTAAAAGAACAAGAACAAGAGGAAGAAAATATTAAAGATAACCTGTCTTCCATTCAAGAAACGGAGAAAGTGAAGAGACAACAAAGAGAGGGGTTAAGAGAGGGAGGGGAACAAAAAAACAAAAACCAGAAGGAAGAAGTAGGAGTTGAACAAGAGGAAGAGTCTGAAGAAGAAGGAAAGACTGCGGGAGAAGAAACCTCCATTGATCCTGAAATTGAAGAAGAAGAAATAGAAGAAATTTAGGACTGAAAGAGAGTTGCCAGGTTAGAATGAATTTAAAATTTTTAACCTGGAATGTACGTGGAATAAATTCCCCATATAAAAGAAAGTGCGTATTTCATCAGTTAGAAAAATTAAATCTAGATATAGTTGCCATACAAGAAACTCATATTAAGAATAAGGATCTAAAATATCTTAAAAATCCTAAATTGGGTCAATCCTTTTCCGCATCTATAGATAAGAAGAAAAAAGGAGTAACCATATATGTTAATAATAAATATGAAGCAAAACAAGTTTTCTGTGATGAATCAGGGCATAATATTGTAGTTGAAGTATCTATTAAAAACCTTAAGTTAATGGTAATTGGAGTATATGGCCCCCTAGAAAATAAAAGCAGATTTTATTTAAGATTATTAGAAAGGCTGTTAGAATTAGAGAAAGATAACTATAGGATTATTATGGTGGGCGATTGGAATGGAGTATTAAACCCACTTTTAGATAGATCTAGTATCAAAAATAAAAAAGATTCTAAAAAGAAAAGTCAAGGGAAACTCCCAAAATCCTTTTTTGATTTACTTGATCAATTATCACTGGTAGAAGCATGGAGACAGGTAAACAGTGATAAAGAAGAATACACTTATTTTTCCGAACAATTTAAATCTTGGTCTAGAATAGATATGTTTTTCCTATCTTTAGAATTGATAAAGGATATAAAGAAATTGGAGATATTACCTAGAACGGTTTCTGATCATTGCCCAGTTTTAATAATGATTAATCGGGGGGGGGGAGTTATAACTGGAGAATGAATGATAATTTGTTAAAAAATGATCTAGTTGTAGAAAAAGCAAAAAAAAGAACTTAAAAATTTTTTAGAAGATAATCTGAACAAGGGCCAATAGGAGCAAATTGTATGGGAAACAAGTAAGGTGGTAATGAGGGGTTTCTTTATAAATCAACGGGCATGGATTACAAAATGTAAGAAAATGAAGGAAGCTAAGATACAGGATCTGTTAAGGGGTAAAGAACTAGAATTAAAGAAAAACCCTCAAAATAGTAAATTATTAAAAGAGCTGCAAGTATTAAAGAAACAGTTGGTATTATTAATGACAAATGAAATAGAAAAGAAAATGAAATACGTAAAACAGAAACAATTTGAACATGCAAATAAGATAGGAAGATGGCTATCGTATAGGTTGAAGAGGGAGAGAAAGAAGCGATATATAACAGAGATAAGAGAGGATCATAATAGCTTCTACCAACAAGAAAAGATTAAGGACGTTTTTGTTAAATACTTCGAGGAGCTGTTTGAAAAACAGATACAGTTAGAAGAGCAAGAAAGTAACATGATAGAATTTTTAGGCAAGACTAGAATTACTAGAATCTCAGAAAGCCAAAGAGAAAGTTTGGATAACTCAATAACAGTGCAAGAAGTTAAAAAAGCAATCAAGAATTTGAAGTTAGAGAAAGCCCCAGGACCTGATGGTTTTTCGTCCTATTATTATAAAATATTTCAGGAGGAATTGACACCCCTATTGGTACAGGTTTTAAATTCAATCAAAAATAAAGTATTTCCTAATACATGGAAAGAGTCAAATATAGCTTTGATTCCCAAAGAAGGGAAGGATTTGACGGATAAAAGGAATTATAGACCAATTGCTTTATTGAATACCGATTATAAAATCTTTACACATATTTTAGCTGACAGGTTAAAGGGAGTATTACGGAACTGGATACATGAAGATCAAAATGGATTCTTACCAGGAAGACATTTGAAGAATAACATAAGAATTATTTTAGATACATTAGAATATTATCAGAAACAAAATCAAAAACAATTGGCTATAATCTTTTTAGACGCGGAAAAAGCTTTTGACAACGTTAATTGGTCTTTTATTTTCGGGGTAATGGAAAAAATGGGGGTGGGAAATAGGTTTCTGAATTGGATAAAAGCTATATATTGTGAACAAAAAGCAAGTATAATTATAAATGGGGAAAAAATGAAACAATTCAGTATATTCAAGGGGACACTTCAGGGTTGCCCCCTTTCACCTTTATTATTTATTATCTGTTTAGAGGTTTTGAATAATAATATTAGAGATGAGAAGATAATAAGGGGAATTAAGATAAAGGAACATGAAATAAAAATTCAAGCTTATGCGGACGATCTAGCCATAATATTGGAAGACCCTATGATTAGTATTAAAAAATTGATGGAACTTTTACAACAATTCGGAGATCTAACAGGATTTAAGGTGAATAAAGAGAAATCTTTGATGATGACTAAAAATATGACTCTTAATCAAGAGAATGAATTGTCTGAAATTTCAGGATTTAAAATAACAAAGAAGATAAAATATTTGGGGATAACAATAACAAAAAATAATTCAGACTTATTTGATAATAATTATAAAAAATCATGGGGTGAAATCATGAAAGAGATGAAGAGATGGAAAAATTTACAATGATCTTTAATAGGGAAAATTTCTGCTATTAAAATGAATATACTTCCAAAAATGATTTTTTTATTTCAAAGCTTACCTATAATACATAATGATAAAGTGTTTAAAAAATAGGAGCAAGATTTGAGTGACTTTATTTGGAATGGGAGGAAACCCAGAATAAAAACTAGGTATTTAAAAGATGTTAAGGAAAGAGGGGGTTTGGTTTGCTGGATCTTAAATTATATTATGAAGCATCAGCATTAAACTGGATTAAGGATTGGGTTAATTTGGATAATCGAAGACTGTTAAACTTACAAGGTTGCAATTTATACTTTGGGTGGCACGCATACTTATGGTATGATAAACATAAAATTAATAGAGACTTTTCAGATCATTACGTGAGGAAATCAATTTTAAGAGTATGGTTAAAAGTAAGAAATAAATTATATATAAGAATACCTAGTTGGGTGTCACCACACGAAGCCTTTCATAGATTAGAGAAAAACCAAGTGGGGGAATGGGTCACGTACAAAGATATAATTAAAAGGGATGGAAGTAATGTAAGATTAAAGAGTAAAGAAGAAACGATTGAACAAGGATATAGATCACATTGGTTTCTCCATAGACAATTAGTTGAAAGATATAAAATAGATAATAGGGAACGGGGAATCACATTAGAAGAGAATGAATTAGATAAAATATTAAAAACGAATGTAAAGGGCACAGTGAGCAAAATTTACAAATTATTAAGAAATCTGGAATTTGAAAAAGAAGTTATAAAATATAATATGATAAAATGGTCTAAAGATATAGGTTATTCAATAATATTACAACAATGGGAAAATGCCTGGAAGTTAAATCATGAATATACGAGATGCTCTAATCTGAAGGAAAACTTTTTAAAAATCTTTTATAGATGGTATCTAACCCCGGTACAAATTTCAAAGATGAAGAAAGGAAAATCTACAGCCAACTGTTGGAAATGTAAGAAAATTGGTTCCTTCTTTCATTGTTGGTGGACATGTGACGAGGCAAAAAGTTTCTGGGTTAAAGTGCATGAACAGATAATGAAACATTTAAAAATTAACTTTCCAAGGTTGCCAGAAATATATTTGTTAAATATATACGAGAAAATAGATGTAAAAGCAAGGAGGAAAAAGTTAAGTATTTTAAGTTATATGATTTGTGCTGCTCGAATTGTATACGTGAAAAGATGGAAAGACACAAACACACCAACAATGGAGGATTGGGTTAATAAGCTGTATGAAATGGCTGAAATGGATAAATTAACAAAATGTTTGGAAAATAAAAATAGTTGTACATTTAAAGAAGAATGGGAAATTTTAGATCCTTTATGGAAGGAGTTTTGGGGAAATTTGGCAACTTTAGGTTTGTATGATTAAGATAATATGATAAAAAAAATGAATGGAATATAACAGTACACAGATATAACATAATAATGGAATGATAATAGTATATGAGCATATTGGATATGAAATAATTGATTTATGATGGATATTTGATAGTGGTAAAATAATATAAGACTCGTTAGATATAGGATAGGTACAGATATAAGATGTATAGAAATAAGTTATAGTAACATGAGTAATAGAGGGAAAGGGAAGGTAAATTTTAAGTTTTAGTAAACTATCAAATAAAAGAAACTTAAGACTCGTTAATAGTCAATTTTTTTAAATTGTTATTATAATAAAATATACAAGTAATATACAATAAGCAGTTAGAAGTCTAAAGTATAGGGTAAAGGGCTATAAAGATTAGAGTAAGCTTAATTTAAATAGCTGGATAGAAGATATGATTTAGAAGGTGTTTCTCAATGGTGTAAAAGAAAGAAGTCAAGAATGTATGGGATTGAATGTAATTTTATGTAAGTATGTAAGTATGTTTAATTTAGGTTTTTTTTTGTTATTTTGTTATTTTGTTAGATTGATAGTTAGATAAGTGTTTGTCTAGTAAGTCAGTATGTAATGTATGTATGATTTGATATGTTATTGGGTTTTTTTCCTGTTTTTTTGAAGGTAATTCAAATAAAATATATTTTTAATTAAAAAAAAAGTGGTCTTCAGAGATAGTTAAAAAATTGATGTTACAATGGGCTTGAGACATAGGTTATCCACTAGAATTTGAAAACTGGGAAGGAATTTGGAAAAAGAGAATTAAATATACGGCCAGCCAGAATAAAAGAGAAAATGTTTATAAAATGTATTTAGGATGGTATTTACTGCCTGTAAAACTAGCAAAGATGTATAAACATTGCAGTGATAAATGCTGGCAATGGGGTAAAGAGATAGGAACATTTTTTGCCTGTGGTGGAATTGTCAAAAGGTTAAGAAGTACTGGGAAAAAATACATCTCCAGATAGAGAAAATTTTAAGCATCAGTTTTTAGATGAAATCAACAATGTGTTTGTTAGGCATGTTGGAGGAAAATTTAGATAGGAATTACAGGAAATTGTCACTTTATAATACAGTTACAGTGTGTATTAATTACACAAAAGAATGAAAAAATCTAGACTCCCCGAATGAAGATGACTGGTTAGTAAAGCTTTGTGATTTAGCGCAAATGGATAAATTAACAATGTTGATAAGAGGGAAACCTCTGGAAGATTTTGTTAAAAACTTAGTCCACTAATTACTCATCTAAAAGGCAAATGGGGCCATTTAGTGATAGCAAGCTTTATAGACTGAAGGAATTAAAGAGTTGCAGTTTAAATGATATGAATTTCCTTATTGAAGTTTGGAATTAAATAAATTTTTTGTCACTGTTTATATAAAGGTTATAATGGTAAAAATTATAAAGAATATCTAGTGAATATCTAATCTTAGGACATAATAGAATCAGAGTAATTATATATAGTGTAAGATAAAAATAATCTGACTTTATATAAGGAAGAGAATATTAAAACAAGGCTGAGGGGAAGATGACAAAAGGAAAGCATGCAATGAAGAATATAAATGTGTTACGAGTGTTATCTCAGAATGTATGTTGTTGTAGGCTTAAGTGTAAATATGGGAATTTTTGTAAAGTGTCTAATTTGTCTGGGTTTTTTTTATATCTGTTAGTAAATTATAATTAAAAAAAGAAAAAAAATAATGTGGTCTTCTATTGATTTTTATCTTTTGCCTTTAATGAAACATTTTAAATTGTTTTAATTCTATGGATCAGTGGTTCTAAACCATTTCTTTAACAGGGACTTGCTGGAAACATAATTTTTTGCCAGGGACCCCCAAGACTTAATACACTATTTATTTGAATATTTAAATATTTAAGTTTCCATATATTTATTTATTTATTTATTTAATCCTAATTTTCTGGAAACAAAGATTCAAATCCCACTCAGACATTGGGTGACCTTAGACAACTCATATTCTCTCAGCCACAGATGAAGGCAAAAGCAAAGCTCCTCTGAACAAATCTTGCAAAGAAAGAAAACCCATGGTAGATTCACTTTAGGGTTGCCGTAAGTCAGAAATGACTTGAAGGCACACAACACCAAAGTGCCACTGACAGAGGGAGATTCTTTCTAGCCATCATGTCTCTCACCTTTGAAAACTGACTTATGGTTACTCTAAGGTGAATGTAGCATCAGGGTTTTCTTGGTAAGGTTTGTTGCCTTTACCTTTCTCTGAGGCTGAGAGAATGTGATTTGCTTGAGGTAACCCAGTAGGTTTCTATGGCCAAGTGGGGGTTCAAACTCTGGTTCCCATAGTGATAGTTTGCAAACAAGGGAGTAGTTTTGGCACCCTCAACTCCCCTGCTGCCATTTTCCTGTGACTGCTGCCGCCACTATTGATATCGAGCAGCAGGGTTTCACAGACCCCTTGTTATCATGCTGTATACTCCCAATCAGTGATATTGTTTAATTGGCACCTATATCAGTTATACATTCATGGCTGAAAAGCTATGCTGGCAAAGAGGACTGGTTGTGCATGTGCAGAATTAGATCAGAAGGGACCTCAAGACATGGCCAGGTCATGAGTTCATTGAGGACTAGTCAGAGAACTCAACTAGTTGAGTTTGAGATGATCCTCCCAATAGCCTGTTACTGTGGTCCAGGCCTACCCGGAGATAGCACTTGATATCGTTTTGATATCAAACTATTCGGCTTTCCTCTGCCACCCCGGTCCACGTGTTTGCGAGGCTTCTGGACAAGCACGTAAACAGGTGCGGCCGATAATTGCTGGACATTCCATTCTCTACCTAGGCAGGCCGGACAGAGCCGGTTCGTTGCTTCAGGGACCTCTCTGGCAAACACTCTTTTGCTTATGCGCAATACTAACAAAGGCGCCCTGCCCCGAGCAGGTAGCTTTACAAAGCTGTACTAAGCGCTCCGTATTTGCATACTGGCTACACTATTGTTAAATCGGCGCTAAGCCAATCATGCTAAACTCTGACCTTTCCAAAGCTTTGTCCTGCTCCTAGATCACATTGTTCTCACCGAATAAGGTATGGCCTGCAGTCACAATTCACCCTATAAAATGCCCCGATTCCGAGACCTTCCTCGGATCGCTCCGGACTTCCATCCCACCTTGCTGCCGCTTTGTCTGGCGAGCTCGCCTCAGCAAACCACGCTGAGCTTCTTCACTGCACCCCAACATCGCTCTCAAACTACAGGACTACGAGACAGGTGTCGTATCACCCATTTCCCTCTGAAAATCCCTACTTCCAATTCTATAGTTAGCTGTATGACTGTGTTGTCTTTAATGTTTGTCTGTATTTAATAAAACATCGTTTTTGCTACTCTAAACCATCTGACTGCTTGACTGACCTGACCCCGTAGACCCTGGGTTGCAAGATCCTGCTAAGTTACCCTGCCTCTCGCTAGCTTTAGTGAGTGTTCCAGCTAATTTTCCCCAAGTTGTTGTTGTAGTTGTTTGGTTATTTGGGCGCCCCTCCCGGGACCCCCACAGAACAGGGTTACAGAGTGGTGGAGCAGCGTGGGCAATCCCGGTACCCCTAATTTGAGAAGGAGTCACGAATCTCCTCAAATCGGGCAGTGTCGACTTAGGGAATGGTCAGCCGAGCTGTGTTAGAACGCTGGTAGGCAGGCAAGTGTGTGTGTGGCTTCTGTGTGTGTGAAGTAACTCTATCAGGTGGAAATCTGTTCCCCTATCTTTCTTTGTCTTGCCCTCGGAATCACCTCCCCATTTTGGGTCTATCGTGGGCTGGGATTCTAAGTGTTGAGGTTTAGCACGTTAGGAACAGTCCACACTCATGCAACATTCTAGCAGCAAGGCACACAAAAAGCACTTACGGAAGGAGCAACCCCTCTCATACTCCTTCCTCTGCCCCCTTGAGTTTTGTTTGTTAAAGTTAGAGAAGGCACCGGTGCGTGCCGGCTTCTCCATTCTCGGGTGCATCCCGAATTTGCTAGTAATAGGTGCAAGTGGAATCCCAACCTGGGTTTTAAGAGGTTTGTCCCAGGGTGTAAGAAGGCGCCCCTCACCCAAAAAACTGTTAGGGATGGTTTGGTTTTGGTTCCTTGCTTCTTTTTCCCTGCTGCTCGGCTGGGCAGTGTAGTAAGTTCCTTAGCGGTCGTCACTCCCCTTCAGGCAGGCGGAGTACTCCTGAGGGTTCCCTGGGTCTAGGTGGCCTCCCCGTCTGCCAACCGTTTCCTTGTCCTCTCGTCCCCAGTGCTGTCAAGGTGTAAAACTGGGCTTGGGTGTACCAGAGTGACTTTGTTTGGGAAGGCTGGAGATAGGTTCCTGGAGATAGGTTCCCATTCCTCTTCCCTACATTAGTTCCAGAGAGTTCGTCTCCCGAAGCTCCCCCAGGGGTCTAGGTGACCCTACCTGTCCCTCCAGGTCCTGGTCCCGTGTTTGTGTTAGTAAGTGTAGTTGTTTAATTGTAGAAATGGCAAAGGAGAGCCCAGTCACAGTTAAGGACCTCATGCAGGAGGAAGAGGTCCAAGGAAAGTTAGAAAGGTGGGTGTTGAGTAAGGGGAAATGCCCTTGGAAGGATTCTGTCTTCCAGTCGGCCGATCCCTTTACCTCACTCCGTGAAGCGTACGCCCTGGTGTGCAAATCAAAGAACCCATTCGGGCCATCAGAGGATGCGTTGGCCAATTGGGGACTTTGGCTTGCGGCCAGGGACACTAGCAGTGCCCTAATAGAGACCTGGGGGAAGCTAGCTGAAGTAGAGAAGGAGAATGCCCGGCTTCATGCCGAGATTGAGGCACTGCGGGCAGACAAGGTAACCTTCGCGTCTGTCGCGCAAGCTTCTGCACAGAAGCTTAGCAATTTTATATTAGTGGCCCAAACTTGGGAGGAGAAAGCCCACGCCTTAGAGGCTGAGCTGGATCATGCCTGAGCAGCGGTCAAGTTCATGGTTGGGCAAGTTAAGGAACAGCAGGAGGCTGTTAGTCACGCAGCTTGCCATAAGCAGATTGCTGCACTGGAGAACCAGCTCCAAATGCGCAAGGCCCTGATTTTGGCTGTGTGCTGCTCCCAACGTTTGCCCAGGAGTTTTCCGGGGAGCCCTTGCTGGAGGACGCTCTGGCCTCCCCTCCCGTCAATCAGGACTGGAATGACCCTAAGGTCCCAGTCCACCCTGTAGGGACACGGTCTATGACCCGCAGGACTGTCCCTGTAGGTGAAGGCAGCTCTAAGAGAGCAGAGACACAGGAGACGCCGGTTACAGAGACTGGAGTCCCCTGGCGTGCCACTGAGGCTAAGGCCATCATGGACCAGCTAGGTCCCCTAACTCGGTCCACTGGGATCATGTGGTTGAATGTGGTGATACATTCTTGCCCAATAGCCAATGGTCAGGACCTGACCCAACTGGCCCGGCTTTGCATGTCCCCATCTGAGCTCCCTACTCTAGGGTCGGTCGTGGCGGCTCAGGGCCTGGTTAGGCTCGAGGACCACAACTGGATGAGAGAGGTAGTGAAGATCCTTTGGCCCGGACAGAGTGCAAGCGTGCTCTACGTCATGGAGCAGTGAGAACCCTGAGGCTTACAGGGCGCGGAAGCAGCTACTCGCCCTTCTGGCCAAGAAGATTCCCCTGACCGCCCTTGGGTAAACTTCCACACCGTGGAGTTCAAGACTCTGCTATACGGAGGCTTGAACCACAAAACAAAGATGGCCCTGGGTCTGGTGGATCCGGCCACGACTTCCAGGGAGGACTTTGGGACAACCTCCGTCGGGTTGCTGACCTGCTGTGGGAGGCTGGCTCCCTCCAACCCCCCATTAAAGCCCAAAGGTGAGATGCAGGGAATTGGGAACCCAGATTGGAGGTGACGTACTCCAATTATGGGCCCCATTCCCAACACAGGAAGACAGCGCTGAATTCTGTTCCACATGGGAATTGGAACTCACGCCCAGCTCCCAGACAGGACAATAGGCAGTGGCAAGGGAGAGACCCCTGCAGCCAGCCCGGCAAGGCAGGGAATCCCCCACAGCAGCCAACTGCCCCCAAATAGCCCTCTGACTCAAGCTCTCCCAGGGAGACGTCTGGTGGGTATGATCCCACGGCCCAGATGTACTCCTCGTACAGAGTAAGAAACTGGGGCATGCTCAGGAACCTCGGACTGGACATGAGCCAGTTCGATGGGAGACCCACCATCGAGCTCCTTGATGCCCTAGACCAACATTTACCGCTGGGAAATAGCCAGCCTGTGAATGTGGTGACCAGCGGTCCCCCTCAGGCTGGGTGTTACCCTGACTTAGAACTCTCAGGATAGGGGTGCCCTCGGTCCCAGGATCTCCCCCAGAGGATTGCAGCTTGACTGAAGCCCAACAGATGGGGTAGATCTAGGGTGAAGGCAGGCACTAGGACCAATAGGGAAAAGACTCCTGCCACCCCTCCTGCAGACTCCAGAGCAGCGCCAAAAGTGCTGCTCCCTAACCTGATGAGACTGGGTGAGCCCACCCCAGACGCTAGCCGTTTGCCCGGATATGGGGGGGGGCAATCCAAGCCCTTGAGAGAACCCAAGAGCCCAAGGCACACCAGAACTAAGCAGATTGCACCTCCTTCTGACTCAGCCCCGAGTGCAAATCCAACTATCTTGGAGACAATAGTGCTTTCAGAGCACCAAAAAGGATCGCACCAGGCTAAGTTTCAAGAGGAAGCCCCAACAGAATTGGACAAAACACAGGACATTGCCGGGGAGAACACACAGCAAGGGGAAGCAGGCCCCAAGCTTCCAAAGCTCGCCATCGTCCCTGCTGTGAGCCCCCTGTTAGACTTGTAGTTTCCCCCGGGATTTCCTTGAAGCCTGGGCCAGGAGGGTCCTCCCTCTTCATGCCTCCTTTCAAGGGAATTTCCAGTGGGACTGCAGAGTCAAGCAGCAAGAGCTCCTCCCGGGACCCCCAGACAACAGGGTAACAAGCCCAATCCTAGAAAACAATAACCACCAAAACTCTCAAACAAAGCAACAATGACCAAAGTCCTTCCTGCTAAATTTTCCTCTTTGCTTCCTCACCTGCCCAGAGATTAAGAGGCTATCATGACTCCCATGAATACTTTGTCACCAAAAACTGTAAAAAAGAACTGGAAGAGTGTCTCATTGAGTCCTTACTTTTGGGACATCAAAAGGGCGAAGTCCCATGAAATTAAATGTCAAGGAGTGATCTGGCAACCCTAGGAATAGCTACAGATGCAAAGAATATTAGAAGTTAGAAATAGAAAATATTTCAAAAACAGTCAAAAACATTTAAGCTTAAGTTTCTTAACATTTAAGTTTCTCAAGTGTTGGGAAACCTTGACAAGGGAATTGTTGGAAGTCAAGAATATTTATTGTTCAGTACCTATTCTCAATGAAAAATGCTTGTGTGATTTTTTTCACAGAAACAAGTTTCCTCAACAGATTTTTTTTTATACAAAATGTTGTTTTCTGCTCAGAAATGTTGTTTTCTCTGTAGAATGAATAAATATCTGTCTTACTGTTTCATAGTTTTTTAGAAATAATTTTGGGGAAGTAAATATACACACATCTAGGCCAAAATCCCACATCAAGTGTGCATGTGTAGTGCTCTGGCTCCTCAGGGCTATGACTCCTCCTGGGTTGGATGGCAAGCACTCCAGGAATGGCCACAACAAATCGCTCCTCTTGCTACAGGTAAAGAACAGCAACAACAGCCCTTCCTGTAACTTCACACTTGTGAGAGCATGGGGAGAGTTTTTGGATGGGATGCAAAGGGCTAGATTATAACTCTCTGTGCCCAATAAAAAAAAAAAAAAAAAAAGACACACATTTGTAAACAAAACTTATATGTGCATACTAGCAGGATTCCTCTCCTTATTTATGTTCTAAAAGAAAATGACCACAATTCTAGACCAGCTACTTAGTTACTTAACTGCTTTAGTTACATAGCTAAGTAGTGTCTACCAGCCTAACCCCAAATCTGGATTTACTGGGCAGCAACCACTGCAAGTCTCAGGGCTCTGTTTTCCTCTTGATTAAGACACAGCAGATTGTTTCTACTTCTCTTCTGCAAAGGATCTCTGGTGTGACAGCCGGAAAAAGGATCCCTGTTATAATTCCTCCTCACACTGGAGATTGCTGGCAGGGTGGTAGTGGTGGAAACATCAGTTTTTGTCCCATTTGACAGGAAAATAGCTCCTACATGGTAAGTCTGCAAAAAACAAAGGGATTTTTCCTCCCATTCTCCCTGGATGGGCCTATAGACAAGAAAGGAAGAGAAAAGGCAGGCATATCTCTATCATGACTTGGACCCAGAAGTTGATAAAATACCATCTCTGCGTTCTAGCAGAGATGTCTAGAATGTCTTTGCTACAGAGACCAAGAGACAAGATCTGCTGGACTTCATCCCCTACCTCACTGCTGTCCCCTTTTCTTTGTGTGTCCTGTCTTATTTAGCTGATGGCAGGGAACATAAACAATTTGTAAGATACTCTGGAAGCCTTTTTGGCTGAAGGGTGGGATATAAATACCTGAAGCAAGCAAGCAAGAAAACAAACAAATGTAGTTTTCATACTGTTAACTCAGCAGGAGGGAGAGGAAATGAGATGTTGGAATCTTGTCCATCCCTATAGGATCAGCCTCTTCTAGCTTATGTGTGTTTCCTCATTAATCATAGAATCATAGAAATGTAGAGTTGGAAGAGACCACAGGGGCCATCCAGTCCAACCCCCTGCCATGCAGGAACACCCTCAAAGCACTCCCGACAGATGGCCATCAAGCCTCTGCTTAAAAACCTCCAAGGAAGGAGACTCCACTACACTCCAAGGCAGCAGATTCCACTGCTGGACAGCCCTGACTGTCAGGAAGTTCTTCCTGAGGTTCAGGTGGAATCTCCTTTCCTGTAACTTGAATCCATTGCTCCTCGTCCTGGTCTCTGGAGCAGCAGAAAACAAACCCTCTCCCTCCTCTACGTGGCATCCCTTCAAATATTTAAACATGGCTATCATGTCCCCTCTTAACCTTCTCTTCCGTAGACTAAACATACCCAGCTCTCTAAGTCAATCCTCATAGGGCATTGCTATACTGCTAGGGTATAGAAGTGACATTCGTTCTCCAGAGTCACATTTTGTTACAGAATTCATGCAGAACAAGACCTACAAGGTAAGAAACCCTATGACAATATTACCTGAAGAGAGGTACACTATGTCCCTGCATTTAAGCTATTTGCCATGTATATTTTTTTAAAAGACAGGAAGTGATTAAGACAGTATTTGTCCCAACAAATCTACACCATTTTTGGTAGTTACATTTTTACCACCAAGAAGGGCTGTCAGATACTCAAAACAAATGTTCTGTTATAGATCCACACACTCCCCCAAGAGTCATATGGTTTAATTGGCAAATATTATTTAATTGGCAACTACATTAATTGGCATTGATATAAAATGCAACCTGAAGTGACTGGAAGGTCAAGCTTGACAGAGGAAAATTACTGATTGAAAACGTGTGATTGCAAGTGAGGTCAGCCAACATCCCCTCTAAGAATTGCAGAAGTCATTGTCAGGCATATTACCAAGCAACTCCAGAGATAATAGGGTTAAGCTGAAGCTGGAACATCTCTGTGCACAAAAGGGAAGTTCTCACCAAACAGTGATTGTTTCAACCCTGTTCCCTCACATCTGGATGTTCCCTGCATTGTCCTCCAAACCTCTCCATAATACAAAACTATTATGGCAGCCATTAGCTCTTTGTCACCTAAATGCTAAGACCATCAACTCTGTCTGGACCTCCTTTGTCCATGTTGTAACTTCCATTGTCTACTCAGCTCAGAGAGCCATTCACAACCATACCTTCCAGGCACATTTTGGGTATTTAAGCCCTCTATTTTGAGCAGTTCAGTGCAGTACTTCACTTGCTGGTAGCCATGCTGTCACTCTGATTTCCAGTTGTAAACTGCCTTAGACACTGGGCTAAAGGCTGTTTCTGCACTATAGTGTCATAGTGCAATTATTCTACTTTCAAGATCCTATGGAATTCTGGGGTTTGTAGTTTAGTGAGGAGCCTTTAGCATTCTCAGCGAGAGAGCTCTTAGGCCTCAGTGAACTACAAATCTGAGAATTCTACAGGATGTTGAAAGTGGAATAATAGCACTATAACACTGTAGTCTAAGCCTCAACATTGCTTCTTCACTGCTCTTCTGGAATGGTAAATATTGCCCACTCCCTGAAGCTTTGCTATCAATCTTTCCTCTCTCTTCCTTCAGTCAGTTCTTGTGTGAATGTGCATGACTGTTTGGATCGTGTGTGTATGACTGAAGTCCCCTCAATGAAACACATGTTTAGTTCACTTTTGAATCTCTGGCTGATTATTTCCTGTGAGGACCCCATAAACATTGGAGAAGATCTCATTAGGTTACCCCCCCTTGCAGGCCTCCTAATTGAGCTAATTAATTCCCCATTGTCATGCGAAGGCACTGGCATTGCAGGTGAACTCCTGAGTCACCCATGTTTTTTGGGTAACAAGATGGGTGCCCATGACTTAAAGCCATCTTACACATAAACATCAAACTTTTTTGTCCTCTGGTGCTCCTTGACCTGAGATTTTTTTTTCCAGAAAAGAGCCAGAAAAGCACAGCAACCCTCTCAAGCTTCAGCCAGTGTTCTCAGGCTGCATGGTAAATGATGACTTCAGTCAGATTTACATGTTAGTAAATGTTCAGAGGATTGCACTGTTAGATCTATTCTTATTGCTTTGGAGAAGACCAGAAAGGATAATTCAGATGGGACATTTGCGACCTTCTTTCAAAGTAGGTATGTCTGTGTTTCCTATATTTTTTTCCACATCAAGTGATTTAAAATATTTTTCCATAGGTAAGCTGAGGACCAAGCTGGATTCAGTCGCTGCGTGGAGAAGATGGCCAATTACTAATGGGGGAAGAGAGAAGGCAGAACTACTCAACACCTTCTTTGCCTCAGTTTTCTCCCAAAAGGACACAAATAACCTGGGGGGTGGGAAGCAGGTGAGGAAGAGGGTAGGGAATGCAGCACAGAATAAGTAGAGAAGTAGTACAGGAATATCTGGCTAAACTAGATGAATTCAAGTCTCCAGGGCCAGATGAATTACATCCAAGGATATTAAAAAGAACCGGCAGAAGTCATTTCAGAACCACTTGCAATAATCTTTCAGAACTCCTGCAGAACAGGAGAAGTCCCAGCAGACTGGAGGAGGGCAAATGTTGTCAGGAAGGGGAAAAAAGAGGACCCAAATAATTATCACCTGGTCAGCCTGACCTCAATACCGGGAAAGATCCTAGAGCAGATCATTAAACTGACTGTTTGTAATTACTTAGAAAGCAATGCCGTAATCACTAAAAGCCAGCATAGATTTCTCAGAAATAAGTCATGCCAGACGAATCTTATCTCTTTTTATGATAGGGTTACAAGCTTGAGAGATGAAGGGAATGCTGTAGATGTGGCATATCTTGACTTCAGTAAGTCCTTTGCCAAAGTTCCCCATGACATTCTTGCAAAGAAGCTAGTAAAATGCGGGCTGGACAGGGCTACTGTTAGGTGGTTGACCAACCGCACCCAAAGGGTGATCACGAATGGCTGCTTTTCTTTTCTTTTCCCTCCAATATATTTTTATTGATGTTTCAGTAAAATAAAAATAACACACAAAAAAGTAGTTTGTGTACAGTCTGGTATCCAATATTATTACATTTTCCTTCCGTTGTAACCTATTTCAGAGCAAATAAATATCCTTGTACTTTTATAAACGTGTCCCCTATTCATTACAAATTCTTTTTCCTGATATTCACAAAATAAATTTTATCAGATCATTTATCTAACATAATAATACTGCTTCAACTTTATATACTTTAGTGCAACCTTACTTGTATTTAGATTACTCCTATAGCTTAAACAAACTATGTACATACATAATTTTTGTCCATTACCTTATGTGATCATGATTGCTTCAAAATATTTATAGTAACTTCATACCAAACTGTTCTTTTCATCCAGCCTTATTACATCTAACCGTACAATTAAAACTTTCTCATAATATTAGGTATTTCTCCAATTTTGGAGGAACTGATTTACTGGGGCCCAATCTCTCTCTATTTTTCCATCTGTATGTCCCCTTAGTCTTTGTGTCAATGTGTCTGTTAACTTGATTTCCTGCAGTTTATTAATCCAGACCTCAATATCTGATATTTCTTCTTTTTTCCACAATCTGGCATATTCTACCCTTGCTAGGGTTATCATGTATAACAGTACCCTGGCATATTTCTTCTTAATAACTGGATCTATCATATGCAGCATATTTAATAAATATGTTTCAGGCATCATCACAAACTGGATTTGGAGAATTTCCTCTATTCTTGTATGAATGTCGTTCCAGTATTTTCTTGCTTTCTCACACGTCCACCAAATATGATATGTTGTGCCCATACCCGTATGGCGTTTCCCGCATTTACCAGCTCCCACCCTGTAAATCTTCTGAAGCTTTAAAGGAGTCATGTACCACCTGTGGAAGCTCTTCAGGTAATTTTCCTTGAGATTTTGAGCAGCTGTAAATTTGTGTGTTAACTTCCAGCTCTCTTGCCAATGTTCAAGCTTCACGGTATGGCCAATATTCTGAGCCCATTTAATCATCACTGTTTTAACAGTCTCATCTTCTCTCTTATAAAGTAGTAATGACTTGTACAGTTTGGTAATTATTCTTGGTGGATTCTCTCTTATGATTTTTATTATTTCATGCTGTTCTTTCAAATTAAAGCCATACAGTTTCTGATCAGTGTTAAATCTCTCCTTCAACTGTCGGTAGAGGAACCAGTTTATTTTTATCCCCTCTTCTTCCAGTTCGGATGTGTCCTTGATTTTGACAGTTCCATTTATTTGCTCTGAAATTATATCCCCATATCTAGGCCAATTATTTGTATTCTTCCATCTTCCGTAGAATGCTTCTTGCGGGGAAACCCAGCCTGGAATTCAGTTAATGAATAATCTGTTATAGTTATTCCACACACTCAAGAGAGATTTTCTGACATAATGATGAGAGAAATCTTTGTCTATCTTGGCTTTGTCGTAGCATAAATATGCATGCCATCCCATTCTGACATCAGCACCTTCTAATGCTAAAAATCGTTCATTACTTAAATTAATCCAGTCAGTAATCCAGGACATAGCGGCGGCTTCATAATACGTATATAAGTCAGGGGCACCTACTCCTCCTCTAGATGTTAAATCGGTCATAGTTTTCCAATTAATTCGAGGTTTCTTCCCTTCCCAGATAAATTTCGTTAAATCCTTTTGCCACTGCGTAAATAGTTTTTTATTGCTTATAATAGGTAGGTTTTGAAATAAGAATGTCATCTTTGGTAACACGCTCATTTTAATAGCGGCCACTCTTCCCAAAAATGAAAGTTTATACCTCGTCCACTCTTCTAAATCTTTCTTGATTTCTTTCCACTTCCTTCCATAATTATTTTCATACAGTTCATTATTGTGTTTGGAAATCCAAATTCCTAAGTATCGGATCTTCTTAGTTGATTTAAAACCAGTTAACTCCATTAGATTTTCTTCTTCTTTTTTGGATATATTCTTTGTCAATATTGCAGTTTTTTCTTTATTTGCCTTAAATCCGGATAATTCACCAAATTCACTCATCAGCGAGTTGATCCGATTGATACTGCATAAGGGCTCATCTAGGAAAAGTATGAGATCATCTGCGAAGGCTTTTAATTTGAATTGGTATTTTTTGAGTTGCAAGCCTTTCACTCCTGATTATTACATTATTTAATATTTAATTATTTAATATTAATTTAATATTTCCATTGAAATTATGAAAAGAAGTGGAGAAAGAGGACATCCTTGTCTCGTACCTTTTGTTACTGTGATTGAGTTTGTTTTTTCTCCATTAATAATTAATTGCGTTGACTGTTGTTGATAAATCGCCCCCACATCCATTTTCCCTAATAATGCCTTATGGAATTGCCATTTCAGCATATTGAATGCCTTTTCAGCGTCTACAAATATCACTGCAAGCTTCTTTTCATTATGCTTCTCATAGTATTATATTATGTCAATTACTGTTCTTATGTTTTCCCTTAAGGATCTTTTTGGAAGGAATCCATTCTGATCTTCATGTATTATCTCTGGTAATATATGTTTTAATCTGCCCGCCAGTATCGCTGCAAAGATCTTGTAGTCGGTATTTAATAGAGATATCGGCTGATAGTTTTTAATGTCTGTGTGGTCCTTGCCCTCCTTTGGTATAAGCGTTATATTTGCCCCTTTCCAGGATTGTGGTATTCCTACATGTAGGGTTTCATTGATAGTTTTCTGAAGTGGAAGTGCAAGTTCATGTTCGAATGTCTTGTAAAAAATCGCTGGGAAGCCGTCAGGTCCTGGGGACTTGTGATTTTTTAACTGTTTTATTGTTTCAGTAATCTCGACCATAGATACTGGACGATTGAGGATAACTTGTTTTTCTTCAGAAATCTTACTTAAAGTACAATTTTCCAAGTATGTGTTTATTTTCTCAATTTCTTCCTGTGAGACTGGTTTTGCATTAAACAGTTTTTTGTAATATTAAAAAAAAGTTTGCTTAATACCTTCTTGATGAATAATTCTTGTTTCTCCTTTTTTAATCTCCAAAATCATTCTCTTTTTCCTTTCCTTCCCCAGGTTTTGTGCTAACCATTTTGAGGGTTTGTTGGCATTTTCAAAAAAAGTTTGTCTTGCCTGTATAACTTGTCATTCTATTTCTTGGAGAATCTGTTCATTCAATAATGATTGGGGATATTTAAATTCCTTAACCAGTTTCACATTTGAAGGGATTTTGCTTAATTGTTTATCGACTTCCCTCATTTCATTCAGGATTTTTTCCATTTTTGCACTCTTTTCCTTCCTTAGTTCGGAGTTCTATTTTATGAAAAGCCCCCCAGAAAACAGCTTTGCCTGCATCCCAAGTCCACTTCATATCAACCTCCGGAGTAATGTTTTCTTGAAAATAATTATTTATTTCTGTCCTTGCCCGTTGGATGTATTCTTCTTTATATAATATCTCTTCGTTTAGTCTCCAGAATCTCTCAGTTGCTCTTAATTTCAATTCCACTTGAACCGGGTTATGATCGGAGCATAATCTTGGTAAAATTTCCATATTGATTATTTTAACGAGGAGCTTTGATGACTGCTTTTCATCCTGGAGAGAGGTGACTAGTGGGGTGCTTCAGGGTTCTGCCCTGGGCCCAGTGCTATTCAACATCTTCATCAATGATTTGGATGAAGGAGTGGAGGGCATGCTGATCAAATTTGCAGATGATACCAAACTGGGAGGGGTTGCTAACACACCAGAGGACAGGATCAAATTTCAATACAACCTTGACAGATTGGAGAGCTGGGTCAAAGCTAACAAAATGAATTTCAACAAAAGAAATGTAGGATCCTGCACTTGGGCAAAAAAAAAATGAAAATCACAAGTATAGGATGGGGGATGTGTGGCTGAATAGCAGTACATGTGAAAAGGATCTAGGAATCTTGGTAGATCACAAGCTGAACATCAGTCAGTAGTGTAACGTGGCAGCCAAGAAAGCCAACGCGATTCTTGGTTGCATCAATCAGAGTATGGTGTCCAGATCGAAGGAGGTAATGGTACCACTCTATTCTGCATTGGTTAGGCCTCATTTGGAATACTGTGTCCAGTTCTAGGCACCTCAATTCAAGAAGGATGTTAACAAGCTGGAACATGTCCAGAGGAGGGTGACCAAAATGGTGAAGGGTCTGGAAGCCATGCCCTATGAGGAACGGCTTAGGGAGCTGGGTATGTTTAGTCTGCAGAAGAGAAGGTTAAGAGGGGACATGATAGCCATGTTATATATTTGAAGGGATGTCATGTCGAAGAGGGAGTGGACTTGTTTTCCACTGCTCTAGAGACAAGGCCAAGGAGCAATGGATTTAAGCTGCAGGAAAGGAGATTCCACCTGAACCTCAGGAAGAACTCCCTGACAGTCAGAGCTGTCTGGCAGTGGAATATGCTGCCTTGGAGTGTGGTGGAGTCTCCTTCTTTGGAGGTTTTTAAGCAGAGGCTTGATGGCCATCCGTTGTGAATGCTTTGAAGTGTGTTCCTGCATAGCAGGGGTTGGACTAGATGGCCCCAGGGTCTCTTCCAACCCTGTGATTCTATGATTCTATGATAAGAGCCTCCTCTTCCCCAACCTTGACCCATGATGTCAGGAACAGATTCACTCTTACACGGATCAACAAACTTAATAGAAGATTTATTGTAACATAGTAAGGGATGCTGTCTTCAGACGTTAAACTTCGAGAATGGAACGTTTTCCCCCACCTTACACTTTAACAGACAGTTTCTCCTAAGATAGTTGTAAAAGAACGAACGTCATCATGCCAAACGGTTCCTTTGAAATTCCAGCCAGAAGGAATGGTTGGCGCCTGGGAATAGCTAACAGCCTACTATCACTATTTCCTCAGTCTACTGCTATCCTAAAACAATAAAACATGGAGGACTCCCGACATCCTGCCCCACTTTTTTAAAAAAATATATACATAAAGATACACAAAATATAGAAAATATCACGGAACAGTAGAAAGACAAGAAAACTAAATAGTAATATGAATGCAGTAGCAAGTCAGTCGGGGCGTTGAGGAACATCAGCCGGCGAAGAAGTCAGCGAAGGTGCCCTCTTCAGCAAACTGGAATGAAAAACAGGATGAATAGCCTTGAGGGAAGAAGGGAGATCTAGTTCAAAAGAGACATCATTAATAGCCCTTTTCACAGGAAAAGGTCCGAGAAAACGAGGGGAAAGTTTTTTAGACGGAGAAGGAGAGGAAATGTTCTTAGAAGAAAGGAAAACCAAATCCCCGGGCTGGTAAAGGGGATTAGGCTGCCGTTTACGGTCAGCGAAACGTTTGTGGGAAGCTTTAGCGGATGCTATAGCATCTGAGACGGATTGCCAAATGCCAGAAAATTTAGAGACCCAAGCAGAAACAGAAGGAGGAGCGGAGGAAGAGAGGGAGAGGGGGGGGAAAGGAGAAGGAAGGAAGCCGTAAACTCTTTAAAAGGGGGGGTTTTCCCCAGTAGAGGTATGAACCGCAGAATTGATGGCAAACTCAGCGAACGGAAGGAGCGGAGCCCAATCATTCTGGTTCTCAGAAACAAAACACCTAAGAAATTGTTCAAGAGATTTGTTAACACGCTCAGATTGGCCATCTGTTTGAGGGTGATAAGCACTGCTGAGTTTCTGAGTGACTCCCAGGGTTTTCAGTAGACAAGTCCAAAACTTGGAAGTGAAAATTGGATCCTGTCCGAAATGATCACCGAAGGTAGTCCGTGAAGTTTCCATACATGATTAACGAACAGGTCAGCCAGCTGGTCAGCACGGGGTAGTTTCTTTAGAGGCACAAAATGACATTGCTTGGAAAAGTGATCAGTAACAACCCAAATAACATGAAAGCCGTGTGAAGAGGGAAGAGACACGATAAAATCCCATGCGATGACCGACCAGGGGCTAGCAGGCGCAGGCAGAGGTTGCAGGAGCCCTTGAGGTTTAGATGTGGGCGACTTAGAAACGTTGCAAGTGGCACACTGCTTAATGTAAGTTTGCACGGAGGGGTTTAATCCAGGCCACCAAAAAAGGCGGCGAATCGCATGCAATGTCTTCAAAAACCCAAAATGTCCAGCGGGTTTGGAATCATGATAACGATGAAGTACCTGCTCGCGGGCAGCAGGGGGAACGTAGACCTTGGTGCCATAAAAGGGGAGATTGTCAACCCATTCTATTTTATCCTTGTTTGCCGGTAGCCAGGAGTCTGCATGCGCTGCATGAATGATAGCATCGCGGAGAGCGGAGTCACAAAGAGAGGAGGCAGAAAGCCTTGTCTTTGCTAATGCACGAGTAGTCACTTGAGAAGCCAGAGAGGAGGCAGGAAACAAGGTATTGGAGTGGGAGGACGTAGCAGGGGATTCCGCAAAACAGGGAAGTCGAGAGAAGGGGCCGCCAGTTGGTTAGTTCGGCCAGGTTTGAAAACAATTTTAAATCGGAATCTCTGGAAAAATTCAGCCCATCTCGCCTGCTTAGGGGAGAGTTTCTTAGCAGACTGTAAGGCTTGCAAATTCCTATGATCAGTCCAAACTTCAAAGGGGAGTCGAGCCCCTTCAAGCAAATGACGCCAAGAGGACAGCGCAAAATGGATAGCCTTGGCTTCTTTCTCCCAAATAGGCCAATTAGCTTGTTGAGGGGAAAATTTCTTTGAAATGAAAGCACAAGGCCTGAGTGCTCCTGTGGTGTCATGTTGTAAAAGAACGGCTGCCATGGCAAAGTCCGAAGCATCCGTTTGCACAATGAATTGCTTCGTACTGTCGGGAAAAGGAGTAAGGGCTCAGACGTAAATTTAGATTTCAAATGGTCAAACGCCGATTGACACTCAGGCGACCAACAAAGTCTATGCGCCTTGCCCGCAGTGGATCCTTTAGGTTTCCGTAGAAGGTTGGTGAGTGGAAGCGTTATGGCAGCAAAATCCTCAATAAAGTTCCGGTAGAAGTTCGCAAAACCAAGAAATTGCTGCAGTTGCTTCACAGTTTTAGGGACTGGCCATTGCAAAATGGAGTTAATCTTCGAAGGGTCCATTTTAAGTGAACAATCTTGAATCCTATATTCCAAGTAATCAAAAGTTTGGGTGTCAAATTGGCATTTAGATAGATTAACCACGAGGTTGTTATCTATAAGCCTTCGTAACACTTCACGAACCAATGACACATGAGATTCCATGGAATCTGCGTAAATTAAAATGTCATCCAGATAAATCAGAACCCCCTGATACAACAAGTCATGGAAAATGGTGTTCAAAAACATTTGGAACACAGATGGCCCCGATTGTAAGCCAAAGGGAAGAACCGTCCATTTAAAGTTACCTAGAGGAGTTGCAAAGGTGGTGAGCCACTCAGAGTCCGGGTCCATTCTAATCCTATGAAAAGCCTCTTTAAGATCAAGTTTGGTGAAATATTTTCCTTGAACAAGATGGTCCAAAACAGTCCGTATCAGAGGTATGGGATAACAATTGGAGGAAATAACCTGGTTAATAGCAGAGTAGTTAACTATCAGTCTCGGATCCGCGCTGGGATCTTTTCTCTTTCGGAAGAAGACAGGACTCGCCGTGGGGGCTGTAGAGGGCTTGATAAAGCCGCGAGCCAAGTTTTTATTTAGGAACTTCTTGAGAGCAAGGAGTTCTTTTTGGCTCATGGGATAAATTTTCGGTTTAGGCAGGGTGGCCCCGTCAACTAATTCCAGTTTACAGTCAAAGTCCGTGTGGGGAGGCAATTTGTCAGCCTCCCTTTCGTGGAAAGCCTTTTGGAAGTCTCGGTAGTGTGAAGGAATTTGTTGCAATTCTTCATGGGGAATAGAAAAGTTTTCATCTGAAGAGGACATAGTGCCAGCAGTCCAGTTTATCTGGGGGTTATATTCACGAAGCCAATCGATTCCCAAGACCAATTTGAACTGCATCGCCTTGGGAACTAGAAATCTCATGCTGTAATTGTTTTTGTCCATTTGAAATGAGATGGGCTTAGTGATTTTACTAATTACTCCCCCAGTCATTGAGGTCCCATCCATTTGCGTTAATTTGATGGGGCATTCCAAGGGCTCATAAAGAGTTTTCAATTGTTTGGCCAATTTGGGGTGTAACAAACTTCTGGAGCAGCCAGAGTCAATTAATGCCCTATGTACATGCAAAGTCCCATCGCTGCCACTAATCGCAACCGTGGCGTAGAAATGGGGAATTTTAGGAGTACTTACAGATGTTCCCGCCGCTTGCCAGTCATCGCAGTCAGGTTTAGAATCTCCATCTATGTCAGATGAGGACGAAGAGGTGGTTTCATCATCGGGATCGGAGTCTCCTGTCGCCGCTGCAGGGTCCTTAGAAGTGCGTCTAAGTGGTTGTTTGGCGGCCGCTGTCTGATGTGTGAATTCTATATTCTTTGGGTCTGCTCGTGCTCCCTTAGTCCCAGTCGGAGCTTGGTTTCCGCGGCAGGTGTTGGCGAGGTGGCCCGGTTTTCCACAGTTAAAGCACATGCCCAAACGGAGACGTTTGTTCCGTTCCTCAGCATTGAGGACGGTGGGACCGCGAGGTTGTCGTTTTGGCACGTCTTGTCTTTGTCGGTTCAGCTGAACAGTCTGGGTTATGCCTTCCATTTCAGTAGCTAGTCTGACCCAACCTAGCAGGGTCTGTGGATTGGCCTGCATTAAGCACCCGTGTAGAATATCAGGATTTAGTCCATCTTTGTATAACTCAATTAGAATTTCATCACTCCACGGGACTTTGGTGGCCAGGTTTCTAAATTCACGGGAATACGTCCCCACATCGTTCCTGCCTTGTTTCATTCGTTTCAGTTGATATTTGGTGTTTTCCAATAAATGGGGGTCTTCAAAGCGTTCCCGCAGATGGTTCATGAAGAGCTGCAGATTTTCAGTTTCGGGGGCGCGGGAGTCATATAGGTTCGCTACCCAGTCTGCTGCCAGTCCTTTCATCCTCTGGCTTAGGTATCGAATTCGGGCCGCATCATCCCGAAATAGATGGCCGTGATCAATCATGAAATTGTTTGCCATAGTCAAAAAAAGGAGAGTTTCTCCCCCTTCCCGTTGAAGGTCGCTTTCAGGTCTCCCACATTTCTGAGTAACAGTGGCGCAGGCGTGTGCCCTGTTGGTTGCTGGGGCGGACCAGGGGTGCCTGCCGCCGAGACAGCCGCTCGTGGTTCTCCTCCTGGTGATCTCCCTGTCTGCGAGGGACGGATGCGCATCTCGCGTAGCATGGTCTTGAGTTCGAGTATCTCCTCATCTTTTCTTTCCAGTTCGGTTTCCATTTGCTTTATCTCCTCCAAAAGGGATAGGTCTTTTGCTGATGTATCCCATCTAGCAGCCCTTCTGCGTTGTCTCAACGACGTATGTGGCTTTTCTCCCCAGACCCAGGTTTGGCCGCTTGTGGGGGTTTCCATAGCCTCGGTCAGGCGCAATTTTGTCTTGGTATCCAGGGGCACTTCAGTTTCTGTAGCTCCATCAGATTCTGCAGATCCTTGCTCTTCTTCAGTAATCGACTGGTCCATCAATTGGTGCATTTTTTGAAAGGATTCTCGAGCTTTCTGTCAGGAACAGATTCACTCTTACACGGATCAACAAACTTAATAGAAGATTTATTGTAACATAGTAAGGGATGCTGTCTTCAGACGTTAAAGCTCGAGAATGGAACGTTTTCCCCCACCTTACACTTTAACAGACAGTTTCTCCTAAGATAGTTGTAAAAGAACGAACGTCATCATGCCAAACGGTTCCTTTGAAATTCCAGCCAGAAGGAATGGTTGGCGCCTGGGAATAGCTAACAGCCTACTATCACTATTTCCTCAGTCTACTGCTATCCTAAAACAATAAAACATGGAGGACTCCCGACACATGAGCTGTCACTGCTCCCTTTACTTTGAGGACATTCTTACATTTCTCACATAAGCAGGGTTAGCAAGTCCCAACCTAATATTGTTTGCTTTCTCTATTCAGCTCCTCAAACTGAAATAGACTGAAAGCATAAGTAAACAACTTTGCATGCATTCCCCCTGTTCCCACCCTCACCATATTGCCTATAGCTAAATTGTTCCTTTATAGTGGATGCTCTGCCTTAATTTGGTCCTGGAATCATATCACACCATAGAGTTATAGCACTATATTCCACTTTAACTGCTGTGGCAAACATCCTATGGAATTCTGGGTTTGTACTACAGTGAGGCCCAGGACCTCTTTGGCTGAGAATTCTAAATGACCCTCCCTAAACTGCAAATCCCAGGATTCCATAAGATGTTGCCACAGCAATTAAAGTGTAATATAGCACTAGACAGAATCATTGGTCTTTAGGTATTTTACAAAACAGGACCAATTAGATGGACTCCCCTCAAGATTTTCTTTTTTTAATACAACTTTTTAAGGATCTTTTCAGTTGCAGGATTTTTATATTTGTGAATGCTGGTATACTCATTTTTTTAAAAAAACCATTTTGAGCAAAATGTGTACATCAAGAATTCAAATAATTTCTTTGTTAATACTGTCAGGTTCATTGTTAATGTGCATGGGCTTTTAGCACCTGCAATGTTTTCTAAAAAGGGTAGCTGTGTCAGCCTGATCCAGATTAAAAGTTGGTCATTAGGATGACTTCTGTTCTACTTCCAGAAATCTAGATTTTTTTCAGGAAATTTTTTGAAACATATTTTCTCTTTTTGTGTACACATGCCTTCAAATTCCCTCTGATTCCATGAACTTCACAAGATTTTCTTGGGTAGGAATATTCAGGGGTGGTTTGCCATTGTTGTCCTCTGTAATCTAGTCCACAGAAATTTCACTTCTTACTTGTCCCTTTTGAAAGCAAGATGGTTTCTGTTTGCAAAAGGGCGGGTTGGTGTGTGAGTGCAGGGTGTCATCCCTTAGAGTCAAAGAATCATACAAATGAAAGAGATTGCAAGGGCTATCCACTCCAACCCCTGAGAATACACAATCAAAACACTCCCAACAGATGGCCTTCCAGCCTTTGTCTAAAACCCCCAGAGAAGGAGACTTCACCACACTCTGAAGCAGCATATTCCACTGTCAAACTGCTCTTACCATCAGGAAGTTCTTCCTAATATTTAAATGGAATCTCTTTTCCTTAAGTCTGAAGCCATTGCTCCATGTCCTAGGGCCTTTCTGAACTACACTGTTATAGTACTATTATTCCACTTTCAACATCCTATGGAATCCTGGGATTTGCAGTTTAGGGGAAACATTTAGAATTCTCAGCCAGGGAGCTCTTTGGCCTCAGTAAACTACAAACCCCAGAATTCCACAGGATATTGAAAGTGGAATAATAGCACTATAACAGTGTAGTGCAGAAAGGTCCCTAGTCTCTAGAGCAGCAGAAAACAAGCTTGCCCGTCTTCCGTATGACATTCTTTTTTAAACATGGCTATCATGCCATCTCTTAGGTCTTTTTTGCACACAGTTTTTTTTGTGTGAGGGCCCCTTGAGCGTCATGTAAATGGGAGCATCGGTCCGTATGACACACTCCCATTCATGTGACTATGAAGATCAGGTGTTGTATTGCCCTCCAGAAAAGCTCTCCGTTTCTATTTCTCGGTTAGCTAGTTTATGTCTTGCCTTGTGTGTTTCTTGTCTTTAATAAAATATTGTTTGTTACTTTGAAAATCTTGTCTAGCCGCTCTCTGACCTGACGCTGTATACATTGGGTTAAAGATCCTTGTTAAAGTTACCCTGCCTCTCGTTTAGCTGAGAGAGTGCTCGAGTTAAATTCCCCCAACTTGTGTTTTTATTTGGTAATTTGGGCACCCCTCCCCAGGACCCCCAACATACAGGGTAACATGACCCTGGAAACCAGTTTTTGATTCTCTGCTCAGCCATGGAAATCCATTGGGTGATCTTGGGTGCATCACACACTCTCAGCTTCCAGAAAACCCTGTGATAGGTTTGCCTTAGGGTCTCCATAAACCAGGAATGACTTGAAGACACTCAACAACAACAACAACAGCAGCAGCAGCAGCAACAACAACATCATCATATGAAATTACTCCCAGATCAATCTCTAACTGGTTGGAAAATTGTGGTTGCCATTAATGGCTTTGCTTCAAACTGGAAGGAGGTTTTGAGTGGAGCGCCTCAGGGTTCTATCCCGGGAAGACACTCTTCAATATTTTTATCAATGATTTCGATGATGGAATTGATGGAGTCCTTGTCAAGATTGCAGATGATACAAAACTGGGGTTAAAGTGAGGGGTAGCTAACACATTGAGGATAGGGACAGAATGCAAAAGGACCTTAATAAACTAAAATAATTGGTTGAAATTAATACAATGAAATTCAACAGAGACAAATGCAAAATGCTATATTTAGGTAAAAAAAAACAAGAAATGCACAGGATTAGGGTAGGGGATACTTGGCTTGGCATATGAACAGGACCTTGGAATTACTTTTGACCATAAGCTGAACATTAGCCAGTAGTGTGATGCTGCAGCTGAGAAGGCAAATGCTATTTTAGCTTGCATTATTAGAACCATAGTTTTCAAGTCAAGGGAAGCAATTGTACCTATCAGCTCAGCTTTGCTGTCCCTGCCATGTAATGCCATGCCATGTAATGCCATGTAGTGCTTTGATGTTTGAAAAACTGTACAATGCAAGAGAAAGGGGAGGCCTTGGCTTACCTAATTTTAAGCTTTACCTTCATGCATGCCTGTTATGGCTGGAAGTTTGAGCTAAGCTGAATAACAACAAATTGTTAGAGTTAGAAGAAGAAGACTTAATGTTTGACTGGCATGCATACTTGGGTTATGATAAAGATAAAATGCACAAAATTTTTAATAATCATTATATTAGGAGAGTGATCTTAAAGATTTGGAAAAAATACTAAATGAGAATTTATCCCAAAACACCACTGTGGCTTTCGCTGCACGAGGCATTTTATAATAAGGAAAATGTTCTATATGGCCACTGGATAACTTATAATGATTTGAGGAAGGTACAAGGGAATATACTTTTGATTAAAACTCAAGAGGAATTGAGAGAGGAGGGGTTGGAGTGTCACTGTCTACTGTATAGACAAATATGGGAAAAATTGAAAATAGAGATGAGATTAAATGGCTTCCAGACAACTAAAACTGAGTTTGAAGAAATACTGTTTAGCAAAAAAACTAAAGTTGTTTCTAAAATATATACACTGTTGTTGAAATGGGATACAGAAGAAGAAGTAATTAAAAATTTGATGATACAATGGGCTAGAGACATTGGTTATCTGATAGAACTTGAACATTGGGAAAAAATCTGGAAAAAGAGACTTAAATAAATAGCTATGTATTTACATTGGTATTTGCCACCAGTAAGACTAGCAAGAATGTATAAATATTGTAGTGACAAGTTTGGAAATGTGGAAAAGAGAGAGTAATGTTTTTTCATCTATGGTGGAATTGTCCAAAAGCGAAAATATACTGGAAAATCATAATACATCTCCAGATAGAAAAAAAGTTAAATATTAATTTTCAGATGAAACTGGAGATGTATATGTTAGGCATGTTTGATGAAACTCTACAGAAGGACCATGGGAAATTACTGTTTAACATGACAGTTGCAGCACGTGTAAATTATGGAAAAATCCAGACCCCTCAAAGGGAGATGAATGGTTAATAAAACTTTGGGAACTAGTGTAAATGGACAGACTAACAATGTTGACAAAAGGAAAATTTTTGGAAAAATTTGTTAAAAACTGGGATCTGTTAATTACCTATTTAAAAGGCAGATGGGGACTGCTAGCAATAGCAAGCTTTTTAGATTGATGAAATAAAAAAGTATTGGTATAAACATTGTTATTAATTAATATTCAATAGAATAGAATACAATAGAATAGAGTTAATAGAATTGAAGTAATTAAGGAAATAATAGAATCACAATAATCATGTACTGTAAGAAAAATTAATCTGTGTTCAATAAGGAAGAAAATATAAACCAAACCTGACAGGGGTTGGGGGAGTAAGTGAATGGAAAGTATGTAAGAAGAAGTAAATTAATGAGAGAAGAAGATGAAGAAGGTAAATGTGACGTGAGTATTATTCTAGATAGTATGAGGTTATTTTAGAACTCATGATGTTAATAATGTAGATCAGAGCTTTCCAAATTGTGTGTCATGACACGTTAGGTGTTGGCTGCAATGTGTAGGTGTGTCACGGCTGCCCTGGACTCAGAAGGACCCCAGCGAAAGTGGCAGTTAGTTTAACCTCTGGTTTGCTAGTAACTACGGATCATACATAAATTGTAATAACAAAATGTATGGGGACACAACAGATCTCATGAAAACCTCTCATTTATATTTTTAAAAATATACAATTTATGCTTTATGCTTTATTTATTTATAATACATAAAAATGAATTATTGTGTCGTGAAATGATGCGTGTCTAAAAAGTGTGTCACCAACGTGAATAGTATGGAAAGCTCTGGTGTAGATGTTAGTGAGTGTATATATGTATGAATAGGTGCATCCTTTCTGTTTTCTTTTTCAAAAGTGTTCATTTTTTTGTTATTCTTTGTTAATTCTGTTTCTGTTTTATGTTAGTAAAATTTTAATAATAAAAAAAGAAAAAGGTTGGAAGGGGATGATGGATTTGAGTGAGAAACAGTGTTCTGAGAACAAAGGAATATTGTTTTAATGAACTTTGATAGAGGGGATCAGACAGAACTGCAAGGTCACGCAGTTGGCAGTGAGAATGAGAGTCTGAGAAAAGAGTTGTTTTAATTAGCTGTTAAACGGAATGCTTGCATGTGCAAAATTGTAATGTTACAGTTTATAAGGCATTGCAAATCCAATAGTTCTTTAGTCTTTGCAATTGCTAGAATGTGCTGGTGTTTCTTTGCTATTCTGAATAAAGCTTTTGAACCCTCCAAGCCTGTTCTCTGAATCTGAAGCTAGCCAGTACATGACAGTACTTAAATTGTGCTTGCAGCTAGATAATAGCATCCGGGACTTATCACATGATGTTATTGTTCTGTTGTTGCCAGGTTGGGTTTTGCTCTTCCTGCCATGCTTTAGGGTCAGTGGTTCTTAACCTGGGGTCCAAGGACCCCTGGAGGTCTGTAGAGCCCTCATGGGGGTCCACAAAGCCCTGCTGCTGAACACCACCACCAGCAACAGGGACGAGGCAGCTGTTTCCAAAATCCTTTAGGAAATAAATAAATATTTGAATATTTAAATCTTGAGTTAAGTCTTAGAGGTTCCCTGGCAACAAAATATATTTACGAACCACTGATGTTCAAAAATGGGCTTTATTGTCCTGCGAGGGAATGATGGGATTGGGAAAAAACAATGTGAGGGAATATTATTGTGAAGATCTGTAATAAGGATGAATGGGCATGGCTGCCAGGTCATGCAGTTGGTAGGAGGAATGAGAAAATGGGAGGGAGAAGGAAGAGTCTGGGAAAAGATTTGTTTTAACTAACTGTCAAATAGAATTCTAGCACATGCTAATTTGATATATTACAGTTTATAAGATACTGCAAATCCAGTAGATCTTTAGTCTTGGCAAGTGCCAAGGTATACTGATGTTTTCTTTGCTATTCTGAATATTGCTTTTGAACTATCTAAGCCTGTTCTCTGAACTGAAAACTAGCTA
Source organism: Ctenosaura bakeri (assembly GCA_948474755.1). NCBI lineage: Eukaryota > Metazoa > Chordata > Lepidosauria > Squamata > Iguanidae > Ctenosaura > Ctenosaura bakeri. Next base: position 157,605 of record CAOLHI010002375.1, on the reverse strand, counting down.
GTACTTGACAGTTTGTCAAGACTCCAGTTGAAACTGGGACCCTATTCACGCTGTAGTATGGCATCTGATGGGGAAGATGACCACCTGTTAGGTGAGGGACTGCCTCACAGCTTTAACTTGGAAGACCTTGGAGACCTTGATGTACAGAGAACAAGTGCCAACATCATATGTGGGAGCTTGGCCCAAGACTACTCTTTCCACTGAACCAAGTGTGGTGACACTGGCACCTATCCTGGGCAGAGGCAACAAGGCATCATCACCCTTTCACTAAGACAAAGCCACTTGTGCCTAATGTCCCTAAAGCAAGGAAATCAGTCTGTGATGGAATAGTTGGAAGAGTTTCAGCAGTTGTTGCCCCAGGTACTGACTGGTCAGAAGCTACCAAAGTACAGTATTTTCAAGAAGGGCTGAAGCCAGAGAACCTTGAATGGGCTGTTGTGTGAGACAACTCTGATACTCTGAAAGGGGTGAATGTTGCTAGCTGATGAGGCTGAAATCCTGTGACAATGAGTAAAATGCACCAGGCAGAAGCAGAGCACCTCATCAAAACCTACAGCCAAATGCAGCAGTGGCAGAAGAATGGGTTGACTGGTGGAGGATTGGTGCCCCTTTAGCAGGATCAATGCATGAGACAAGGGCTATGTGATATGGCTGAGAGGGCACCAAATTTGCAATTGTCCAGAAAAACCTAGAGGCCCAGCAGGAGAAGACCAAAGAAGTAAGAGGGCAAAACCAAAGTCCCTGGGAGTCCGTCCAGAGAGTGCTGGGGCAGCTAGGGAAGTGATGAGGACCTGGTGGTAAACAAACTCAACTTGTTCTGAGCACCAAAGGTTTTCTCCAGGGTACAGTGAGAGGATGGTGAGTGGGAGCACCATACCATTTTTGTTCCAGTCAAGTTAAGACAGCCGGGGGGGGCAGGAGTAGCATAGATTTAATGGCCATTGTGGGCTTGGGGTGCACATGATGTTTAATAAACCCCAAAATTGTGGCAGGCATGGGGTTGCAGTCAGAGGAATTAGACACTCCTGTAAACTTTGTCCAAATGGACAGTAGTGAGATGAAAGGGGGAATTGGTGAGACAACAGACCTTCCTAGTTTACTTGGGCATGGGGGAACCTTGGGAATCCATATGATTTGTGTTGGGGCCCCACAGTTAATTACTCAGTGGTGCTGGGGCTGAATTGGATCCAGTTCCGTGATCATCATGTGAAATGGAAGGGTGAAATTATATATTTTTCCCAGAAGGGTGTTGAAGGTACACATGGGCAACTTTGGATTCCTGGGGGCATTAGGACAGTGGGCCATACTCTTCAGTAGTTTGTTCCTACTCCTCTCTGTTCCTTCCCCCACCTGGGCAGCTCTCTAGAGCTCTGCAGATTCCATTCTGGGCATATTTCCATTAATTTAGAATGGGGAGTTATTGATTTTTACCATACTTCTCTACTAAAAGGAGCAGATTGGGCATCCCCAGCAAGCTCAGCAGGACTTGCCCTGTGCTGATTAGTGGCACCATCAATGCTGCTCAGCACTGTTACAGTAGACAGCTGGGGTGGTCAACTGGTGAGGCCAGAAGCCAATTTTCCTCTCAAAACTCACCAGCCACTGCATCTTCTTTTACTACTCCACCCTGATTAAATTTAGTGGTGGAAATAACTAACTGTAGCTTCTAGTTAAGAAAAAATACGCACTCAGCACTGCAGTAAAGCAGGGCCTGTAGGGAGCATGTGCCATTTTTTTTTAAAGGAAAATCATACTTCTAGGAGAAAAAAAATCTTTAAACAAGAAGCACACTTCTCAGGCACCTTAGTTTATAGTTAGAATATGTGGTTTTTAAACGTGCTGCAAAATCCAGAAGAACAGCAGCTGTGAAGTATACAAAAATGGGTGATAAAGGGCATAGATTGCTCATCCTTGGTGCAGATTAGGTAAAACAAAACAAAAACAAAAACAAAACCTCTGCCAGGAAACAAACAAACAAACAAACAAACAAACAAACAAACTTGACTCTTGCACATGACAAATGGAGAGAGCCATAAAACCAGTTTCACACTCAAATTGGCATAGTATGTGGGACTGCACTTCATTGCACATTTATGGATTGTGTATCTCATCCCATCCTTGCTGATCCACTATCCTTCAGGGCAGACAAGTGAATATTTGTCTGAAAGAAAGCAGACGCACCAGAAATGTTAAACAGTTAAAAAATCTAATCTCATATTTATTACAATATGAGTTTTTGACACTACAGAATGACTGTTCTTTTTAATGGCAAATTACTCAGTATTGTATACTGCAGGTGGGAGATAACACTTTAAAATAAAAGAAAAGGCGGAAGGAGGAAGAAAACCTGCCTACATATTTTTAGAAGATATGCAGTACAAAGAAAGATTGTGATTCTAGTTCAAGTAAAAGAAAAATGAATTCTTAGAGCTTTGAATCCTTAGAAACTGACTTTTGGTAAGCATATTTATTGTTTTCACACATCAGTACAAACTGACCACTGTAAAGGTCTGAAAGACATACATCACCTTATGCAGCCCTTTGAAAATTTAGGACAAAGGTCACGATTTGCAGCTTTCTGGATCCTATTACATTCTATCCCAATTCCACAATTGTATAAATGTGCTTTATGTCTGAGGCCTCTACCATGCAGTACTGTACCCAAAGAAGTGGGTTTATATCCATGACAGCTCATATGAAAATAAAAAACAGTTAGTCTTAAAGGTGCTGCCACATTTCCCCCCTCCTTTCCTCCTTTTTATAATTCAGGTAAGAAAATCAAAGCACATTATGTCTCTAAACAAATTAATGCATTTTAGCTGTGGCTGGTGAGAGCTGACTTCTGTTTCAGTACAAAAGCCATGGCCTAAAATACACACAGTAAACATTTTGGTCCACAAAAATCTGTGTCAGACTTTGTTTGTATGACCACAGATGTAGTATGAAAACTTAAAGAACTTTTTTGGAAACATTTTTTGTAAAGACCCCCACCCAAAGCAACGTTTCTCCATTAATATACTGCTGAATTAATGAGCATTCTAAGCTTGTCCACGTGATGCACACAACTCTCTAGTATGTGAGTCCATTGAAGACTTAGGGTATTGCATGGCACATCTTTGGATCCCACCTTGTAAGGAGCCTTTTTGATCATAAGAAATCTCATTAGGTGCAACAGTATTTATGAATATGTTGCAGAGCGAGGCCATTTCCACACTAGACTGTTATAGTACTATTATTCCACTTGCAACACCGTATGGAATCCTGGGGTTTGCAGTTTTGGGAAGGGCCAGCCAGCCCCTCCCGAAACTGCAAGCCCCAGGATTCCATAGGATGTTGCAAGTGGAAAAATAGTGCTATAACAGTCTAGTGCGGAAATGGTCCAAATCCACAATGACAAAAACATGAATGACAGAGAGTGATTTGGGCACTGCTTCGGTTTCAAAGACCCAGGGGAAGACTTCCTCTCTGTTCCATCTCCATTGCAGGCACATTTGGTGAGAATATGAGAGAGGTCCTTCTTGATGTTCTAAAATTCTGGAACTTTCTACCATAGAAAACTTCTTTTGCATTGTCTTTTTGAGTAAAGGTGAAAATCTCTCTTTTTTTTATTCAGACCTATCTTTCACTTTTAAAGGATGGGTTTTTATGGGGAAAAGGGTTCTTTGATTGCTGTTATATCTTTTTATTTTATGTGTTCTTAGCTGTGTTACCTATAATTCTGTATTCATTTGATTTTTGCTATTTTTAGTTCCCTTGGGTGCCATTTTGAGATATAAATCTAATAAACAAACACACATTTCATTCCCCAAGCACTAGCAAAGGTTATATGAATTATATTTTCAGTCATTGCTGTTTTTGTTTGGGAAAAGGTTGCTGTTCTTTTCTGGATTAATTCCTGTGTTAGTAATGATTGTATTGTGTACTGAAATTAGCAGGCAGAGCTTTTCCCATCGTAAGAAAACCAATGAGAAGTTTATTAGCAGGACATGAGGGCAACTGTGATCTCAGTCTCACACTTCCTAGCAACTGGTGTTGAGGACATTCTGTCTCAGACATGGGAGATAATCATGGCCTTTGATATGAGAGCTGTGATATGACAGGAAAAGTTTCATTTATTGCAAGAATTTTTAGTGTGACTCCTGAGGGGTTCAGAGATAAACTTTAGGAGTCCTTGAATTGAGTGCAAAAATGTTTTCTTCTCTCATTTTCCTCCCTGTTGGTTTAAAAATGTTGTTGTGAATTCTTTTTTGCCAAATTATGTTCTTAAATTATCAGTGCAGTTCTCTTTCACTGTGGCTTTTAGCATCTAAGACCTTTCCCTTTACTTTTGTGCTGCTACTGATATAGTCACATAATGTAACATCAATATGTCACCATATTATGGGAAGGGAATCCCTAGATTTGGTCCATGAGACCAAACAAAAATAAAAACAAAACAAAAAAACAAAAAAATAAAAAAAACGTGAAGAACTGCCAACAGAATGCATTTCTTGTTGTCACTAGACTGTTGAAGATGTGGTTACCAATGCTAACTCTAAAGTATACACTTTCCTCATTAACTGAAAATATAATTTCTCAGAATAACAGGAAGATTTGAAATACTACTACCCTGCCCCCAATAAGTCTTTCTCAACCCAGCTAGGCTTACTCTTGAATATGTCTTAGCATATTCAGTTGGGCTTATTCTTAAATAAATGTATATAGAGATGTGTCTAAACTGTAAGTTTAGCCCTAACAAATGTTAGTCCCAACTAAAGTAGACCCAGTGAATCAACTGTGGGTGGCAAGTCAATACTTACATCAATCCTATTGATTCACATACGGGTCTACTCGAACTGGGCCTTGCAATTGAATTTAGGCCCCAGTAATGGTGAGGGGGGAATCTCTCTCTTTGGTTATACTTCATACTAGAAAGCATGAGCTGGAGTTAGAAGGATATTTTTGCAAAAACTAGCCAGAACTAATATTTGCAAAACTAAGATTTAATGTTGAATATTTTGAGTCTCCTCTCCATTTTAAATTTCTTGCTTCTGAGAATACCTCCTGCCAACATTCCTCCTCCTCTGTATAATGTACACATACCCAGGTCTTTAACCTCCTTGTCATCACTCAGTCCAAGATCAACAGAGGTGTAAGACGCTGATGGGACTGTTTGCTCATGTAGCTCAAACAAATAGACAGGGATGATGTAAAAACATGCCACCAGAGAAAACTGGGCAGCCTGGATCTTTTTCTGGAACATAAAAACAAATTACCAGACATCTGATGCAGCCAAGAAAGGCTTGCATTCAATAACAAGGGGGAAAAAATGAGCAAACATTAGCATGAACTGAATAATTTGCACTGCTGAGTGTGAAAATGCTGAAATGGTTAGTCAGCAGGGTCATTTTCCCTCTTATTATGCAGGCAGAATAATGAGATCTCTTAAACCGGGATTATGTCTGTTTCTCAGTCAAATATGGATTTCATTCATTCTAAGGTATATGTATCCCTATATTAAGCCAGGACTAGATGGCGTCACTATATTCTTCAATCATTCAGCTAGAGACACTGCAACCATCTGATCCCATCCCATCTCAACCCACCCTGGATAAGTAAGTTAGCCCACCAAATATGATAGCATTATCTCAAGGCACAAGACTTGGAAAGGAAAAAGGCAGTGAAGGTGGGGTGGGGTGGGGGATGTAGCAGCACTTTGAAAAGTGGTTTTTATTTTACCATGGGCTTTCATGGATATATGCCCAATTCTGTCTCTAGAGAGAGTAGAAAGTGAACTCTGTTTGGGGGGTCGTTCTTGACTTTGTTTTTTTTTAAAAGGTTTGTGGGGGAAGCTTTTGGTGACATGCTCTCCTGAGCACATGGTCTAAGGAGGTGGGGCTTCTACTGAGTCACTGATTTGATTTGTGGTGAGCCTCAGTCTTTGGAACTCCATCTCTAAGGAGAGAACATAAAGTGAACTGTGTTTTTTTTGGGGGGGGTTATCCTTGGCTCTTTGTGGGTTTTTTTGTTTTGAAGGCTTGTGTGGAGGTTTTTGTTTGTTTTTGTTTGTGTGCCCTTCTTGAGCTCATGGTGTAAGGGGAGGGGGTGTTATCCCACTGGCACCCCCTATCCTGGGGTCTACAATTTTTAATGTCAAATTTGATTCACCATGCCAGAGAGGTTGCCCAGATGAGCACGTAGGCAAAAACGGTTGAATGACTGAGAACTAGGTCAGGGCAGTAAAATCTCCAGTCGCGTAGTCCAAGGAGACCTCAAGCTGTGCAAACCCATGATAAACAAATGGTCCTCAGCCACAGAGGAGCCAACTTGAGGGGATTAGCGTGTTTTCCCCAAGTTGAGCACTTGTGCCAGAAAAATCATACAAGGCAAGGACCATCTACATAAATTTACACTATAACCCATTGCAGCTGAAGATCCTGAAACACTGGCAACACATCATGAAACCATCATGCAAAACGAGTTGCCACTGTGGAACTTCCTTTCCTTTGTGGTGTCTATTGTTCTCCCCGGGAGAGGATTTGCCCTCAAGGTGTGTTTTGCCTTACAAGTAGTCTTAGTTTTTGAGGACTTCTCAGGAGAACTCCCTGCCAGGCTAGCAGACCATCACTCTGTTAGTTGAGTAATCTTCTCAGCTATTTCATTGCTGAGTTCCGCTTTGCTTGCTGTTTCCAGGACAAAGGACTTCGGGATAGGTGCAGTATCACCCTATTTGCAATGCCTCTCTAAATCCACTATTTTTCCACTCTTTTGCTTCTTCTTGGGTCTTGTGTGAGTGAGTGATTGCGTTGGTGCATGAGAACATTTTCATTCAATAAAATCATTTATTTGATACATTAGTCTGGTTTTTGGTTTGGCCTGACCCTGTAAAAACTGGGTAAAAAGACCCCGCTAGGTTACCCTGCCTCTCGTATCGTTACCACTTGTGGTCCTTTAAGTTCTCCACCCTTCCTAACGTGGAGCACATCGAGGTGTTCCCCAAGGGACCCCCAGAAACCAGGGTAACAGATGCTTCTGATAAGTCATTGATTTGCTTGAGGTAAGAGCTAGCAGCCACTGGTTCTATGTAACTGCTGCTAGTCTTTAGATCTCAGTCTTGCAATGCTGGTCAGTAAGAGTTGTTACAGTCTGAAAGGAGTGAAAAAAAACAAAACTGCTGGCATGTGTTACCCTGTTTGCTTGGGGCTCCCTTTAAGAGGATTCCCAAAAGCTGTCAAAATTGTCTCTTGTGGGGAAAATTTAGCTCTGAGCACTGCCTTAGCCATGCAAAGAGGACAGGGTATTTTAGGATCTTTAACCCAATTTTTACAGGGTCAGGTCAGTCAGAAATCACACAAAGAGATTCAATGAATAGCTTTATTGACTATCAATAGTTCGTACTTAAGCTCATACACACCCACACTCATTCAAGAGCTAATAGATGTAAAAGAGTGAAAGTAAGAGATTATGCTAATTATACTGCACCTTTTCCTGAAGTTCTCTGTTAGGGAAGTAGGGATTTCCTCCTCTTGGGTGCTTTTCTGTGTGTGTCTGTGTATTTCTGTCTTTTCTAGCCTTAAAGCATGGACTATTTGTAGGAAAAATTTACTTTGAAGGCAAAATACTTTCCCAGGGTAAACAGACAGGGCAGAAAGCAAAACATCTCCACACCTAGCATTTTTCTGATATCGGAAAATCATCTAAATAACAGGATCTTCCTCCACTTTGAGGCTGTGGTGTGGGCATCTGGAGATGGTTTGATAAGGTTTATAACTTCCAGTGCCCAACACTTTTAACCTCCTTCAAGTGGACTCCTTGAAAGGTCAAATACCATTTGTCCATCAGGGCAATATACCGTGAGGTCTTTCTGTTGCTACTTGACTGGGGATACTAGCCTGGTCTGGATTTTTTTTCCTTTTTGATTGTACGGCCATTTTTATTGCCTACGTGCACATCCAAGGGACCTCTCTGGTGGGCTAGATTAATGTTATATCAGAGTTGTAAACCCTGGGACAGGGTTGTAGTCAGTACTGGTAAGAAGACCAAATATTGCACATGCATTGCAGCAGACAGTAACAGATGTCTTCTGTCTCCATGTGCTTAATCCTGTCTTTCAAAAGGTAGATGAAGGAACAAGATGTTCAGCGTTCCTGGACTTGATTCTAATCACTAGGGAGGAGTTGGTCATTGGAATCAAAGCAGTTGGTACTTTGGGGAGAATGACTATGTAATGCTAGAATTCTTGAGTGTGGGGCAGGCCATAGAACAGTATAGTCAGATATGAACCTTGGATTTCAGGAGGATGATTTTACAGGTTCATTGAAATACTGGGCAGAATTGCATGGCTAGAGATGCTAAAGAAAAAACGACACCTTGCGTGCGGGGTACTTCATGAAGAAAGAACTGCTAAAAACTCAATCAAAAACAATTCCAAGGATGAAGAAAATTTGGAAAATTTGAGAAAAGCCCATGTATTTGCAGAATAAACTCAAGGAAGAAGTGAAAAGAAAAAAGAGCAAGTATAAAGAATCAAAGGAAGGACAAATCACCAAGGAAGAATGCAAATGTGCAGCTCAAGCCTGCACGAAGGCAAACTAAAGCTCAAAAAGAGCTAGCAAGCAAAAAGAAACAAAAAGGTTTTTCTAAAATATGTCTGAAGCAACAAAGTGCCAAAGGAAATGGTGGGGCTGCTGCTCAGCAAGCATGGTAAAATGCTAACAGATCACAATGAAATAATGGAATACAGAAATATAGGATGGGGGACACGTGGCTGGATAACAGTACGTGTGAAAGGGATCTAGGAGTCTTCATAGACCACAAGCTGAACATGAGTCAGCAGTGTGATGCGGAAGCCAAGAAAGCCAATGCAATTCTTGGCTGCATCAATAGGAGTATGGTGTCTAGATTGAGGGAGGTACTGGTACCACTCTATTCATCTTGAATACTGTGTCTAGTTCTGGGCACCCCAATTCAAGAAGGATATTGACAAGCTGGAGCAAGTCCAGAGGAGGGCTACCAAAATGGTGAGAGGCCTGGAAGCCATGCCCTATGAGGATAGACTTAGAGAGCTGGGTATGTTTAGTCTGCAGAAGAGGAGGTTAAGAGGGGACATGATAGCCATGTTTAAATATTTGAAGGGATGCCACGTAGAGGAAGGAGGGGACTTGTTTTCTGCTGCTCCAGAGACCAGGACAAGGAGCAATGGATTCAAGCTGCAGGAAAGGAGATTCCACCTGGACCTCAGGAAGAACTTTGTGATGGTCAGGGCTGTCCGGCAGTGGAATCTGTTGCCTCGGAGTGTAGTGGAATCTCCTTCCTTGGAGGTTTTTAAGCAGAGGCTTGATGGCCATCTGTCGGGATTGCTTTGAGGGTGTTCCTGCATGGCAGGGGGTTGGACTGGATGGCCTGTGTGGTCTCTTCCAACTCTGAATTTCTATGATTCTATGAAAAGGCAGAACTGCTCAATACTCAATTTGCTTTATTTTTCCTCAAAAGAGGACTATGTGCGTCTATGAATCAGTAGAGAACTTGCCAAGGAATCCAGGTTGCAAATCAAGATTAATAAGGAATTACCATATTTGCCCACATATAAGACACACCAGCATATGAGATGCACCCCATTGATATGCTGACAAATACTATTTACCAATATATAAGATGCACTGGTGTATAAGATGCACTCCATTTTCAAACAGTATTTTTCAGGAAAAAAAGTGAGTCTTATACGCCAGAAAATAGGGTAGTCAGGAGTCACCTAATTAACCTGAATGACTTCGGATCTGCAGGGCCATCTGGGAGTATCAAAGAACTTGCTGACATATTCACAGAACCATTTACTATCAGTTTTGAGAAATCCTGAGAACAGAGGAGGTGCCAGAGGACTGGAGATAGCAAACTTTGTCCCTCCCTTCAAATATAGCAAGATAGAAGATCTTGGAAACTACAGGACAGTCAGCTTTACTTGAATGCCAGGAAAACAATTAGAACAGATTGTACAGGAGTCCCTCTGTAAGCATCTTGATGGCAATGCAGTGATTAGTAGGAGCCAGCATAGATTTGTCAGGAACAAATCCTGCCAAACCACCTGTATATCTTTTTTTAAATCAGATCACTAGTTTACTAGATAATGGGAATGCTGTTGATATCATTTATCTGGATTTCAGCAAAGCATTTGATAAAGTCCCCCTTAGCAAACTGATTAAATATGGAATAGGTGGAAACACCATCAATTGGTTGGAAAACCGTGCTCAGAAAATAGCCATCAATGACTGTGCTTCAAAATGGAAGGAGGTCTCAAGTGGAATGTTGCAATGTTCTGTTCTGGGGCTGACACTCTTCAATATTTTTATCAATGATATAGATAATGGGGGGGGACAGAATCTGTATAAATTTTCATACGATACAAAAGTGGGACGGATAGCTAAAAGTGGGAGGGGTAGGACCTAGGGATTATTGTTGATCACAAGTTGAATATGAGCCAGTGGTGTGATGTTGTAGCAAAGAAAGGAAGTGTTATTTTAGCCTGTATTGGTAGAAATATAATGTCTAAGTAGAGGGAACTAATGTTTTGTCACCTAAAGTTAAGACAGTCAGCCCATTCCAGACTCCTTTGTCAGTTTCATGGGAAAGCCATTACAGCTTTTGTTACCCTGAAAATCTGGCGGTCCCAGAGGGACACCTCAATATGCTCCAAGTGATGGGGAAAGTAAGATCAACAGAGCACAAGCAACAGCAATGCGAGAGGCAGGGTAACTTAGTGAGATCTTTTACCCAATTTTTATGGGGTCAGGCTCAGTCAGAAATCACACAAAAAGGTCCAATGAATGACTTTATTGAACAGTAACAGCTCGCACTAATGCAAACATGCACACACATATCCAAAGGCTAAAAGAAATACAGAGTGGAAATAAGATACAGGGATTGTTGAGGAGTTTGTAGTCTGGGTGATACTGCACCTCTTCCTGAAGTCCTTGGTCTGGGAAGCAGCGATCAAACAGCAGCTCAGCAAAGAGATGCTGAGGAGATCATGCAGCTATCAGGAGGGGGGACCGGTCAGTTGGTAAGACCGGGAGGCATCATACTTCTTCTCCTCACCTTGGCTAGCCTAACTAGCCCAAAAACAGGGACTATTTGTAGGAAAAATTTACTTTGAAGGCAAATCCTCTCCCAGGGAAAACAAACAGGGACAGAAAAGAAAAACAACTCTACACCCGGCACCTTTCAGAAGATAACAAGGTGTCATCCCAGTAACAGGATCTTCCTCCACATGGGGGCTGTGGTGTGAGTTTCTGGAGATCAATTTGATAAGATTTTATTGCTTCCAGTGCCCAACTTTCTGGGAACACTTTTAATCCCTTCAAGTGGACTCCTTAAAGGTTGATGGCCTTTTGTCCACCATGGGTTATCACAACATGAGGTCTCCTGTGGCTACGTGATTGGGGAGTTTACTGGTCTGACCTGGTGCATTCGAGCATACGACCGTTACTGCCTACATGCTCATCTGGGTGACCTCTCTGGTGGGTTAGATTAATTTTATATCAAAGTTGTAGACCCCGGGACAGGGTTTACCAAGGGGGCAACACTTTGTCCTTGCACCTTCCTTCAGGGAAGGAAATAGGATATAAAAACCTTAGCTCCAACCCCAGTAATTTGTAGTACTTTGGACGTAGTACATGGTGCCCGGATCTCTGTTCCTCTGTGCTACCCTCAGACTCACTGTCTGAACTGCTCTACCTTCTGTTTCAGGATTGGTAACTATTACTCTTTCCACACATTTTCTCTCTATCCAAGAGCCTTGTGTGGTTCTTGAGAGTGTCTGATTTCTTGTGTGTTCACTAATTTCTAATAAATACTCTTTTAACTGGAGTCCTCTCTACAGTTAGCACTGGTATACTTAGGTGAAAAGATCTTGTCATTACCCTCCTCTCACAGACCTCCTTTGAGCTAATAAATCCCCAAATTCTAAGGAGGCATTGCAGTTAGATTTCAAGCTTCTTCTCCTCTTAGGGTAACAACTATGTTAACTTCTGGATGCCTTATTGTAAAAAGCACATAGACAACTTGGAGCGAAAAACATGTTGGACCCAAAAGTCTCTCCTCTAACTGTGATATCTTTGTAATTTGGCCACATGAAAAACAATCACATGGGATGTTCTTCCAGGATTTCAACAATATCCATCTTACCATCAATCGGAGCCTGCAACAAACTGCACAACAAATTCACTTTCTTAGTATCACTATGCAACTGAGCACTGATTGCTACACATACTTACATGCCTCCAGTTTCCACCCAGAACACAGTATCAAACTTTTATAGCCAGGCCCTCTGATACAAATGCATCTGTTCAGACCCACAAGTTAGAGACTCAGAACTCTTGGATTTACAAACTATAATACTCATCTAAGAAAAAAATTACCAAGGCAAATATCAAAATGTGTGTGTGTGTTTGTGGGAGGGGGGCCAAGTCATGGTGGGGAAAACAGGGACCCAGGATCCAAACTAGGAATGGGCCAACTGAATCCTCAAATCCTTGAATCCTTGGCAGGGATTCAAGCTTTTGGAATCCTAATCCCTGTGCCAAAATAGGTAAACTGAATCTTTTGAATCCACCACCCGAATAGTTTATTGGAGACTGGGATGCCTGAAAACCTGGGAGACTGGGACGCCTGAAAACTTGAGAGACCAGACCAAACTTGGGATACCAGGATGTCTGAAAATTTGGGAGACTAGACACACAAGGGGAGGTGGCAAGTAGGTGAATTTTTCCCTTGGAGTAATAATGGCCTTTGCTGACAATTTCACAAATTACATCTGGGGTTGTATTCTAAGATATTTAAATTGAACATTTCATATTTAAGTTCAGCACTTGACTGGAAGCTACAGGCTTGAGATTTCAAGGACAGCTGAAACATTCCTTTGTAGAGCTCCACTGAGAATTAAACCCTTCCACGCAATCACCCTTTCTGGCTGACTGAAGGACTTTGTTCCCTAGCTATCTTTGGCAAGAACTCTCGCTGAAGGACTGCAAATGACAATTAGTGTTTGCCTTTCTATATCTTTTCCTCTCAGCCACTAGCCCCTCCACACACTACTGGGCTCCTAAGAAGCTATTCTGGTTGCCTGGCAACCTGTTTCTAGGAGGCTCTGGCACTCAGGATAGCCACACCCCCAGAAATCTCTCATGTTTATTTTGGCTGAAACATGACAGTTACAGCTGAAGAAAGAGGTAAAATGTTGTCTCTCTTCCTGGTGATAGAAGAGGAGTGGAGAGGGAAGAGGGAAAGGTTGTGAACCAAGCCTATACACATTCTGTGTTATGCTGGAAAGTTCTTCTCTGTTTATGTAATTATGAGGTATTTCATTGTGTTTTGTTATTTTTACTCTTGTAAGCTCTCCTACAGAGCTGAAATGGTGTAGTGGTTTGAGCATTGGAGTACAAAATGACCTATCTGTTCCCTCAGACATAGGCCCTTTTCGCACGGCATTTACCATGTGAAAGGGCCCCTGGAGTGTTGCACGATTGTAAGGAGCAATCTGCAAGAAGCACTCACAATCGCGCCACACTCCAGGGAAGGGCAAGCGCTGATTGTGCACCTTTCCATTTTTGGCTAGAAGCCAAAAATGGTGAGTTATCACGCATTGCTCCCGGGCCCTGCACGCACTTACCTGGTGTGCGGAGCCTCCGGAGCCGCGCTGGCCGCACTTACTGCCCCAGCGCAGCCTGGGAAACTCCCCGCAATGAGGAATGTTACTCTGTTACTCTGTGTTTTTTGGGGGGTCCCAGGAGGGGCGCCCAGATGGCCAAATAAAATACCATTTGGGGAAAGTTAGCTGGAGCATTCTTTTGGCTAACGAGAGGCAGGGTAACTTTGCAAGGATCTTGAAACCCAATGTCTACGGCTTCAGGTCAGGGAACAGGCACGCAGGTTTTAAAGTAACCAAAAATAACAGTTTTATTGAGAAGCAACAGAAAATAAATAACACACACACACTAACTGGGAAACGGAATTGGAGAGCTTAAGGGTAGGCAATACGACACCTGGTCTCGTTGTCCTTGGAGAAAGAGAGATGGGGTTCCGAAGAAGAAAGCTCAGCGTGGCTGGCTGAGGGGAATTTCCTTAGATGACCAGCAGCAGGGCGGGATGGCAGTCCAAAGTAGTTGGCAGTCCAAAGTAGTCCAAAGACCGTTTGAAAATGAGGGATTTTTATAGGGGAGTTTGTACCCTTTGGCTATGGCAAGCCAGGTGAGAACAAAAGGAGTTCTGGCACTGGACAAAGGATTTGGAAAGGTCAAATTTAACATGATGAGCTTAATGCTTGATGACAATAGTTTGCTCAGTATGTAAATGTCTTGTTTACCGGGCTGGCTCTGCTGAGAGCCGTGCAGCTATTGTGAAGTTTGCACGTGGAAGTTCCCTGAAGCTGGGAGCAAAGCTTAGGTTGCTGGCCTCAAAAGAGTCTGGAATGTGAAAGCAATTAGCGGCCACACTCATGCCTGTGCTTGTCCGGAGAACCTCGCAAACACGTGGAGTGAGGTGACTGAAAGTAGGTCCATCTAAGGCTGAATTAGATGATATCAAAGTGATATCTGGGGGCCCCCACCCAGGGTGCCATACCAGAGATTACTACTCCACTGGAAAAACCCTATCCCAGGGCCTACAATTTTGATATTAAAATATGATTCAATGTGCCTGAGAGGTCACCTGGATGGGCAACGTGGGCAGCAATAATTGAAAGATCAAAAACCAGGTTAGTCCAGTAAAATCCCCAGTCACGTAGCCCCAGAAGACCTCAAGTGTGCAAACCCACAATAAACAAAGAGTCCTTAGCCCCTGAGAAGCTGACTTGAGAGGATTAGCGTGTTTGCCCCAAGTTGAGCAAATATCCCATCAGGCGAGGACCATTTATATGAAGTCACATCGCAACAAAATGCAGCCGAAGATCCTGAGACTTTGGCAACACCTTGTAATCTCATCATGCAAAGGAAGTTACCATTGTGGAGCTTCTTTCTCATTGCAACACTCATTGTTCTCCCCAGGAAAGGATTAGCCCTCCAAGTACCTTTTCCCCTACAAATAGTCCCCGTTTTTGAGCAGTTCTTTGGATCACTGCCCGTCATCCCAGCAGACTGTTGCTCCATCCGTTGAGTAATCCCCTCAGCCCTCTCCGTGCTGAGCCTCACTTCTCCATTGTTTTTCTCAGATGAAGGACTTCAGGACAAGGTGCAGTATTACCCCTGCTACAGCCCCTTCAATATTTGCCTATCCAGCTTCCTCTCTTTTGCTTCTCAATAGGTCTTGAGTGAGTGTGTGAGTGATTGCATTGCTGCGTGAGATTTTCATTCAATAAAATCATTTATTGGACATTTTTGTTTGGTTTTTGGCTTGGCCTGACCCCATAAAAACTGGGTAAAAAGACCCTGCTAGGTTACCCTGCCTCTTGCATTGCTATAGCTTGTGCTCTGGCTAGTTTCCATTCCCCATCATGTGGAGCACACTGAGATGTTCCCCAAGGGACCCCAGAAATCAAGGTAAAAGGAAGGAAGAGGCGGGGCTCTTGCATGAGCAGGCAGCTTGTGTGGAGCCAAAAGACCCTGGATGTGAGAACGTCTTGTTGGAGGCTGCTTGCGCAATCCCCACACCCCAGCACCGGAAGATGGTAAGGTGCGGAAAGGACCTTAATCTTCCTTACGCAGCTCACTTGCTTATCACTTGGAGACACACTTTTCTTGCTTGTATGGGTCAGTTATACTGTATGGGTCTCATACCTCCACATCCACACTTTTTAGTGTCTTAGGTGGTTCTGGGTGAAGTGGCCTTAAAAACCTATCTTTTCTGCCAAAAGCTTTTACCTCAGACCCTTTTGGATTAGAGGACTGACAGTTTCTGTAGGCCTTTCTCTCATACGAGAGGCTCTTAGTGTCTGCAACAAGTGGTTTTCTTCCTCCTTCTCTCCTTCTAACTACTAAGGAGTCCATGGTTTCTGCTGCTTTGGCAGGATACAATAAAACTGTTCCAATACAAATAGGTTTATTGCATCATCTCTAGTTTCAGTCTTAGGCCATTTCCACACTAGCCTGTTATAGTGCTATTATTCCACTTTCAACATCCAATGGAATCCTAGGGTTTGCAGTTTAGGGAGAGGCCTCTGGAAACGGTCTTAGATTCCCCCAATCTAGCTTTCAAACAATGTGTCCAGTTTATGGCCTAACTGAGCATAAGATTCCTCAGATGACTTTTTTAAACCACCTAAACACTTTTCTGTAATGTTCTGGGGTTTAAACCAAATCTTTGTTTAACTCTTTCCTTAAGTAATCTGTAATCTTAGGCTTTTGCCATCCTCATCTCTCCAAGTCCTCCAAAAATTTGATATCTTAAATATCCCATTCACTTTCACTCCAATGTTCGCACAAGCTCTCTCAAAAATAGTGAGGAAGGAGTCAATTTTATCCCTTTAATGATACTTTGGGGATCTCTTTACATCAGGTTGAGAGGAACCATTAGTGTTAGTAACCTTAGAGGTTAAATTGGCAGCTAACTCCTTGTTTCAGATTATACATCTGTACTTCATGAACTCTCTGCCTGTGTCTTCCTATTCTTGTTCTTTCACCGCTCTCCACTGTCAAGATTTCTAATTCTTTCTCATGTTGGAGTTCTTTTTCCTACAATTCTTATTCCTTTTTTCTTTAAATCTTGTTCAAAAATTCTAATTCTTCCCCACATCGCAGTTCTTGTTATCTTGACTCCTTCTGGTGTTGAAGTTCTATTTCTCTTAATTGTAGCCTAGCCAATTCTAACCTTTCTTTTATTTTCTATATTTCCCCACAGTTTAAAAATTCAGTTGTAGTTGTGTCTATAGGCTCTTTCTGTACAATGTCATTATCCTGCCACAGCAAAGGGTTGTTCCCAGTACAGGAGCTGTGCTACCACACAATCTTGTTGCTATCCAACTGCTATCCTGTTCCCAAGTGTTTCAAATCAGCCCTATTACATTTCCAGAACATTTTTTGTTAAGCTCCTCCTTTAATGCTACAATCTTGTTAGCTGGATCAGTGTGTTTCCATTATAGTGCTTGGTAGTGCTTCTTGTCATTGTGGATCCAGGCATGGGCAGAGTGCGTGTGTGCCCAGCTTGTCCCTCCCTCAGTTACTCCTATGGTGTGGTAAGTTTGGAATCTATCACCTCTCTGTGTTTATTTTAAATTTCTCCTTTAAGTTTATTTTTTTAATTTTTCAATACATTTTTTAGCATGACAGCACAAAAATGCAATAAAGTACTGGTGTATCATGACGTTACAATATGGTTGTGCTACTATAGCTTACAAAAAAACCTCCTGACCAATCAGAAGCTATAGGGGGGCGGAAAAGGTGGGAAAAAGGACTGGCCAATGATGCTGTAGTGTGGAGTAAAGACTGGTGGCAATAAAGCTACTCATCCACTTAAGGCGAAAAGGTACAGTGAAACAGCATTCCTAATCCAACACCATCACAGAAATGGCAATGCTAGGATTGTAAGAGAACAACACGCTATTGAGGTATGGTGCAGAAAGGGCCTATGGTGTCCATTATTTCCTCCCTGACTCCATCCACTTTTAGCACAGGGTTTTCCACAGTTGGTTTCACTTTCTTGGGAGCCATAATCTCAGTATTTCCTTTATTTACCAAACTTTTACCACAAGAAACACTCTTTTTGTGATTTAGGTCGCTGCTTTTCATGTTATCTCTGCTTGGTTTCTTAATAATTAGGTGGTCTCCTACTTTACCTCAAAATTTTACCTCAGGATCACCTTCTGAAATCAAATTTTCTATTAGGTGTAGATTCTCACTCTGTGTTGTGGTACTTACCTACTTTACTTCAGTGTTTTATTCCAGGGATTCCATGTTCCTTTAAACTTTCAACATACATTTTTTCTCAAGTACTTTACTTCCCCATAACACATTGCTTCTGGCAAAACCCTGCCAATTGTCCACTCAGGACAAACCAAATAGGTTTCTCACAACACTAGATGATATCCCATTTGATCAGATCCCACCTTCTCCTCACAAGATCCCACCACTTGGTAACAGATATATGTGACAGAAGCCTTTACCAGGCTGGACCTAAAACTCCAATTTCTAGGAATCCTGCCACTCACCTTGCCTTTGTTTCCCAAATTATTCTCTTGCTGGATTGGATTACTGGACCTCAAGATGACATCTTAAATGTGGACTTGTGGTTGTTCTGTTGTGTTGGTTCTTTAATTTTGGTCTGGCTTCAATTCATGCTTGATAGTGAGCCTGAGACAGTTTAAAAATATCAACAAGAATGGATTTATTAAGTTCAGTAGAAATAATTATAACAATCTCTTATCTCTCTCTCTCATATATATATCAAGATCCTCCAAATCATTAGCAGTTCTCCACTCCTGTTCCAAGCACTATCCTGTCTCTATCAGCTTAAAGTCCTCTCTGTCAATTTCCCCTGTCAGTCCCAGTTCAAAATCCTATCTGCTTCAGATCCTGACTGAATTTCCCTGAGGCAAGATGGCCTTTTTGATACATTCTATCCCACTTCACAGCCACTCTGAGCTATGATTGACTGTCTGCCTGCTTGCCAGTCTGCCTTCTTCACATCATCCACTTCAGTTCGCTCATACCAGGTATTGCAATGTTTACATGTTCTATTTCTTGTTTTACAATTAAACTCTCCTAGGGCCCTTTCCACACCTTACCTTTTCGTGGAGGTGGGGGGTGACGTTCGCACGAGCAGCCTCTTGTGCGAGGCGCTCACTTCACTTCTGCTTCCTCACCGCAGCTGGCTTGCCGGTCATGCAAACGCTGCACGAACGCCCCATCCCTTCCTACCACAGTGCAACCTGGGAATTGCAGGCTAGTGCTGAGGCAGGAAGTGCGACCGGCTCGGCTCCTGACGCACCGCACACCAGATAAGTGCGCAAGGGCCCCGAGAGCATTGCGCGACTGCACACCATTTTCAGCTTTAAGCCGAAAATGAAAAGCTGCATGCGCGGTCCGCTTTAGGCTCTTAAGCGTTGTGTAAATGGGAGTGCGTCGTATGGACTGCTCCTCCCATTTACGCGATGCTCAAGGGGCCCTTTTGCTTTAGAAATGGCATGCGAAAAGGACCTAGGAGTCAAACTGTGGATAGAGCCTCATCTCCTGATGACATTACCCTCAGCCTGTCTGACACGCTAAAATCCTCTTAGCACATCTTACGCCCTTTTCACATGGTATTTCCTATGTAAAAGGTTCCCTTAAATGTCGCACACATGTGAGGAGCGGTCCACACAACACACTCACATTTGCGCAACACTCAAGGGCCTGAAGCAAACCGAGCACGCATTTTTTCATTTTCGTCTTGAAGCCAAAGATGCTACGCAGTCGCACATTGCTCTGGGGCCCCCACACGCACTTACCTTGCATGTGGAGCCTCAGGAGCTGGGCCAGCTGCACTTCCTGTCTCAGTGCAGCCTGGGAGGTCCCAGGCTGCACTGCGAAAGGAAGAGGCGGGGCTCTAGAGCGAGCAGGAAGCTCGTGTGGAGCTGAAGAAGCAGGAAAGCGAGACCCTCTCTCCGGAGGCTGCTCGCTTGAGCCCCGCACCCCAGCACAGCAAAAAGGTAAGGTGAGAAAAAGGTCTAAGAGAGGGCTTGATGCATTACACTTTCTCAAGCAACTGTAAGGCAATATGAATGGGAATTGAAAACGTTCACATTTTTTATTTTTTAAATAATTTATTCATTAAATTATTTCATTTTCCATTGTGCAGCATCTCAGGTACATGTAAAAGTTCTTTAAAAATAGAAATAAAAATAAAAGGGAGCCCTGGTGGTGCAGTGGATAAATGCCAGTACTGCAAGCCACAAGGTTGTGAGTTCGATCCTGCCCGGCTCCAAGGTTGACTCAGCCTTCCATCCTTCCGCAGGTCAGTAAAATGAGTACCCAGCTTGTTGGGGGCATGTATAGAAATATGTATAGAAATACATGCTATTTGTAAGTTGTTCGCCGCTTCAATCCATATGGAGAGGCGGGATACAAATAAATAATAAAAACAAAACAAAAAACAACAACAAATAATACATAGTTAAAAATAATCCCAACTAATTTTTCTACTCCAGACTATTGAATGTCAACCCGAAAGTGGTTGTATTGTTCTGTAAGGAAATACTTTGGTTTAGACATTGACAAGCTTCCAACATGCAGACACAAGAAAAGGAATTTAAGCGTATTTATTTACAAGATTGTTAGAAGCCATGTTTGAATATTTAGTGCAATTTACTGGAAATGAATAAAAATGTTAAACAATTTTTAAAAATTGTTATTAACAAGACATTACAAATAATATATTTGGAATGAAACTACAAGCAGATTACTAAGAGGTTTTTATTAATTAAGAAACACACCACATAGTAATTCTATCCAGTGGACTGCCTGAGGAATCTATTGAATAGGATAAATGAATGGCACAGGGATATCCTGATATCTCTTTGCAAAAGCTAATATAATTTCATTAGCGAACTATCTGCATGCAGACAAAGCCTGCTACGTGAAAGAAATTTACTTCCTTTTAAGCATTACCTCACACTTATATTGGCATTTATTTGAGAAGAATGGTTCTGTAATTTCCTGGGCCTTTATTGACAATCTTTACAGACCTTGAAGTTCCCGTTTTTTTATATATAAAGGTCTGGAAAACAATTTGATATATAATCAGTCAAGTCCATGCACACAGACTCTGAAAAAGATAATCGGCCCAGTCCCTGTGAATTCTGATAGTTCAAATCTAATTTCACAGCTATTCAATAGTTCTCTTGTGTAACCAATTCTTGTCTTGAAGTTTAGCACAACTCAGTCTATTTTCTTTGGCTCTCCCCCTCTATCCACCTCCTTGATTTACACTTGCTAGGGAGATGGGAAAGTAAGAGGGAAGCTTGCTGTTTCTTTTCCTGGGAGGGCCTTGAACTGGTGTGCCCTGGCTGAGGCTCTTATTATCCTTGCTGCTTTAACTGCAGGCTCCCTCTACTACAGGGCTACTCAATTGGAATTTAAATGCTTCATGATTGTTGTCTTGGAGAATAGGAAAGGGTTGCATTAAAGAGTAAATTGTAGTTGAGAAATAACTGGCTTAGGGCAGACAAGCACATTCCCAACAGTTTACAGAAGATGATTCCTAAAGATTCGTATTAAATTCTTATTAGATTCCTAAAGATTCTTATTGACCGTCAGGGCTGTTTGACTGCCTCAGAGTGTGGTGGAGTGTCCTTCTCTGGAGGTTTTTAAGCAGAGGCTGGATGGCCATCTGTGGGGAGTGCTTTGATGTGAGTTCCTGCATGGCAGGGGGTTGGAATGGATGGCTCTCTTCCAACTCTGTGATTCTATGATTATTTCAGCAGTTGTAGAATGAAGTTATAACCAAAGTTATTCTGCTTGCAGGATTTTTTTTTCAGTATTTCAACAGTTTAGATTTGATATTAAGCCAACAACAAACACAGGTCCTTTTTGCACCTTACCTTTTCCCGGTCCTAGAGTGGGACGCTCAGGCATGAAGACTTCAGAGGAACGCTTCCGCATCCCTCCTCCTTGGGCTCCACAGCAGCTTCCTGGTCATGTTTGCAGTGCAGCCTGGGACCTCCCAGGCTGCACTGAGGAGAGGAAGTGCGACCGGCCCAGCTCCCAAGGCTCTGCACACCAGGTAAGTGCGTGTGGGGCCTCGGAGTGATGTGCAACCACGCAGCATTTTTGGCTCAAGCTGAAAATAAAA
This sequence comes from Ctenosaura bakeri, assembly GCA_948474755.1. Classification (NCBI taxonomy): domain Eukaryota; kingdom Metazoa; phylum Chordata; class Lepidosauria; order Squamata; family Iguanidae; genus Ctenosaura; species Ctenosaura bakeri. Next base: position 135,876 of record CAOLHI010002375.1, on the reverse strand, counting down.
AAAATGCGTGTGCGCTCCGCGTGGCCTGAGCATCGCGCAAATGTGAGTATGTCGTATGGACTGCTCCTCACATTTATGCGATGCTCAAGGGGCCCTTTCACTTCAGAAATTCCATGTGAAAAGGGCCATGATGTTTGAGACACTGCCTTCCATATTTCTGTCCATCACTTAATATGGTATAAATGTCCAAAACAAAATAGTCAGGGAAGAAGAGTTCTTAGCATCTTTTGCTTTTGAAGTAACATTCCTGCCAGCTAACACAGCAAAATTCTCCCAGGTTCTTTATAATGCCCCAGGGCTGTGTTACCTTCTTGTATCTTAAACCTACAGATGCAACCTCCATGCAGTGTGCATGTGATTTCCAACACATTTGTGGGGAAATGTATGGGAAAACAAGCTCATTTCAAATGGATCCTGGCAAAGCCTTGCAGAGCTGTATGAATACAAGGCTCCTCAATAAATATCAGTCCTTACTTCTTTTTTTGAGCGGGGGCGGGGGGAATACTTTCATTAAAATTATATGATACAGAGGAAAAATTTACAAAGAAACAAAATTTACATTCTACATAAGAATAGGAGAAAAAAAGGAAAAAAAATTGAAAAGTGAAAGAAAAAGAAAAAAGAAAGGAACAAAAAGTGACTTCCAAATATGACAGATTTAGTAGACGGTATGAATATAAAGAAATATTGGAGAATATTATTATATATGATAACAACAGCACGTATTGAATATGCTAAGGTATGGAAAACACAGCAAATACCTACAATAGAACAATGGTGGGGAACCTTTATTGAAAATAAAAACGCTGACATAGTCTCTCAAAGACTGAAAGGGAAATCAGATGATGAAATTCAGAAAGAATGGCAAATTGTAGGTGATTGCTGGGTGACCTGTGTTAGAAGTCTATAATTCATGGTAATATGTGGAAAAACTTCATTGTGATGATTACGGCAGATATCATGAAGCAGGAATATGGTAATGGAAATGCTATGTACTAACGTGTAAAATGGCTGAAAAATGCAGTACAATGATATAACAATGTTAACAGATTTTGGAAATGAAGTCTAGATCAGTTTGGAAGATCCAAGAAATAATTCATGTGAAATAGCAATAATACTATTGTTGTTTTAATTGTGAAACTTTAATAAAATGATATTGAAAAGTGACTTCCAACCTTTTCCCCAGTTACTATTATCTAAATTCTAATTAGACTCTCCCATCCTTTTTAACACTCGAAAAAAAAAATACTTCTTTCTATAATCTATCAGTTTCATTAACAGAAATACAAAAGATACCTTGCCACGCTAAATAGTTACCCTACAGAATGTTAATAAAAGGTTAGCTCCAAAATCTATCTATTAGTACTGTTCATCTGAATTCTTATACTCCTAAAGTTTGGTGTTTAAACATTGAATTAACAATTTAATGCATCAATTATCTGTTTTTATATTACCGCACTCTCATGCCTAATTTCTTTCATCACAGCTTCAGCATTTTCTTACAATCTTGAAATTTAATATTTAAATGTAACAATGCAAGACATCCAATATCAATCCCATTATATAATCCCATTTTTCCTGTTACTGCAGGTTAGACCTCCTTGGAGATACCCCTAGATATCATTTTGATATCAATAATTTGGCTCTCTTCTCCACATGTTTGAGAGGCCCCCAGACAAGCACAGACTAGGCGCGGCCACTAATTGCTGGACATTCCATTCTCCACCCAGGCAGGCCAGAAATAGCCAGATCCTTGCTTTAGGAGACCTCTCTGCAAACACCTTCATTATGAATGCATGCTGTTTACAAAGGACTACCTGCCCCGAGCAGGCAACCTGGCAAGCTGAATACTCAACTGCCAAGCACTCTGCATTTGCATACCGGCTAACTCTTTGTCAATTTGGACTTAACTCAATCGTGCTAAATTCTGACCTTTCCAAAGCTTTGTCCCGCGCCTGAAATGCATTTTCCCCAAGTATGGCATAGCCTGCAGTCACATTTCCCTCTATAAAAACCCCTTATTCCAAGACCTTCCTCGGATCACTCCCGAGTTCCAGACTGCCTTGCTGCCGCTTTGCATGACGAGCTTCCCCTCAGCCCCACGTGCTGAGCTACATCGCACCCCAGCATCGCTCTCTATCTTCTTTCCAGACTCCAGAAACAGGTTCCGTATCACCCGAATCAACTATCCCTCTCAAAAATCCCGCTATCCAACTCAAACCTTTATTTCCTTAGTTATCTGTGTGCCTGTGTTGCTTACATTGTGTGCCTGTGTTTAATAAAGGTCATTGATAATTTCCAACACAGTTTGCTTCTTGACTTGGCCTGACCCCGTAAACATTGGGTTACAAGATCCTGCTGCGTTACCCTGCCTCTCGTTTTGCCAGCAGTGCTCTAAGCTAATTTTCCCCAAGGTATGTTGTTGTTTGGTTATTTAGGTGTCCCTCCCAGGACCCCCAGTAAAACAGGGTAACAGAGTGGTGGAGTAATGCGGGCAACCCTGGTACCCCTAATTTGAGAAGGAGTCGCGAACCTCCTCAAATCAGGCTGGTACTGACTTAGGGAACAGCCAGTCAAGTTGCTAGAATGCTGTTAGGCAGGAACACATGTGTGTGTGAAAATTCGGTGTATCTGAGCTCTAGAGCTATTTCTATCGGGTGGTTCTGCTCCTTTTCCTTCTTGGCCATGAACGGTGGCTGTACCTACGTGATCACTTGCTCCATCAGTGAATCATTGTGCATGACAGGGCCGTGCAAATGGCTGACCCGGGAAGTACCTCCCTAACTTGGGGACTATCGTGGGCTGGGATCCTAGCGCTAGTGGATACGTTAGGAACAGTCCACACTCATCCAACATCATAGTGGCAAGGCAGCATTACGTTTAGAGAAACTCCCCAGAGTTTGTTGTAGTAGTTGTGAAGGTGCGGATGCGTCCCGCTGTGTAATCTTTGGGTGCGTCCCGATTTGCCGGCATACTAGGTGCGGGTAGTGATTCCCGACCTAGTCTAGGGTTTAGAGGTTTGACCCGTGGTAGAGGAAGGTACCCCTCACCCAAAAAACCAGTTAGGGATGGTTCAGTTTTGGTTCCTTCCCCCTTTCCCCCTGCTGCTTGGCCAGGCGACGTAGTAAGTTCTGAAGTGTTTGTCTCCCCCCTTCAGGCAGGCGGAGTACTCCTGAGGGTCCCCTGGGTCTAGGTGACCTCCCTGTCCATGAACCGGTTCCTTGTCCTTCTGTTCCCATCGCTGTCGAGGTACAATACCTGGCTTGGGTGTACAAAACTGACTTTTGTTTGGGCAGGCTGGAGATAGGTTCCCGTCCCTCTTTCCTAGAGAAGTTCCACAGAGTTTGTTCCCCTACAGTTCCCCCAGGGGTCTAGGTGATCCTACCCATCACTCCAGTTCCTGGTCCCACTTTGTGTGTTAGAAAGTGTAGTTGTGTAATGTTGAAATGGCCAAGGAGAGCCCAGTTACTGTTAAGGACCTCATGTGCGAGGAGGAGGTCCGAGGAAAGTTAGAAAGGTGGGTGTTGAGCAAGGGGAAATGCCCCTGGAAGGACTCTATCTTCCAGACAGCCGATCCCTTTACCACACTCCGTGAAGCGTACACCCTGACACAGAAGACAAAGAACCCATTCGGACCATCAAAGAATGCTTTGGCCTCCTGGGGACTTTGGCTTATGGCCAGAGACACTAGTAGTGCCCTTGTTGAGACCAGAGGGAGGCTAACAGATGTAGAAAAGGAGAATGCCTGGCTTCATGCCGAGATTGAGGCACTGCGGGAAGACAGTTTGCGTCTGTCGTGCAGGCCTCCGCACAGAAGCTTAGTGACATCACGTTAGTGGCACAAACTTGGGAAGAGAAAGCCCATGCCTTAGAGACTGAGCTGGATCATGCCCGAGCTGCGGCCAAATTCATGGTGGGGCAAGTCAAGGAACAGCAGGAGGCTGTTAGTCATGCAGCTTGCCTTAAGCAAATCGCTGCACTGGAGAGCCAGCTCCAAACTCGTAAAGCTCTAATTTCAGCTGTGTGCCCAGAGCCGCTCCCAACTTTTGCCCAGGATTTTTCCGGGGAGCCCTTGTCGGAGGATGCTCTGGCAACCCTTCCCCATAATCCAGATTGGAGTGACCCTAAGGTCCCAGTCCACCCAGTAGAGACACGGTCCATGATGAGACGGACCACTCCCCTTGGAGAAGGCAGTTCCAAGAGGGCAGAGACACAGGAGACCAAGGCTAAGGCAATAGCGGACCAACTGGGTCCTCTAACTCGGTCCACTGGGATCATGTAGTTGAATGCTGTCATCCACTCGCATCCCACGGCCAACGGCCAGGACATGTCCTAGCTGGCTCGGCGTTGCATGTCCCCATCCAAGCTCCCCACTCTTGAATCGGCCGTGGCAGCTCAAGGCTTGGTTAGGCTCGAGGCCCATGCCTGGATGAGAGAGGTAGTCAAGATTTTGTGGCCCGGACAGAGTGCAAGTGTGCTCTGTGTCATGGAGCAACAGGGTCCTCGTGAGAACCCTGAGACTTACGTGGCATGGAAGCAGCTGCTTGCCATTCTGGCTGAGAAGGTCCCCCGACCACCCACAGGAACGACTTTGACCACTTGGAGTTCAAGACTCTGTTGTATGGAGGCTTGAATCACAAGACAAAGATGGCCCTGGGTTTGGTGGATCTGTCCACCACTAACTGGGAGGATTTTGAAAGCAACTTCAGGCGGGTCTCTGACCTGCTGCGCGAGGCTGGTTCCCTCAGACCCCCATCAAGGCCCACAGAAAAGAACCCAGGAATTGGGGACCCATATCAGAGGTGATGTACTCCAATTATGGGCCTCATTCCCAGCATAGGAAGTCGGCGCCAAATTCGGTTCCCAAGGGGAACTGGAATCTGCACCCAGCTCCCAGACAGGACAGGCAGTGGCAAGGAAGGGACTCTCGCAGCCAGCCCGGCAAGGCAGAGAATCCCCCACAACAGCCAACTGCCCCCAAACAACCCTCTGACTCAAGTTCTCCCAGGGAGACATCTGACAGGTATGACCCCACGACCCAGACGTACTCCTCGGACAGAGTGAGAATCTGGGGTATGCTACTTAGGTTCAGACTGGACATGAGCCAGTTCGACAAGAGGCCCACCACCTAACTGATTGAGGTTCTGGATAAGCATCTTCAGGCGGGAGGTAAACAGCCGGTCAGTGCTGTGACCAATGGCCCTCCTCCAGCTGGATACTACCCAAACCTGGATCTGCAGGAATAGGTGTGCCCTCGGTCCAGGAAGCTTCCCCGCAACGTTGTGGCTGAGTTGAAGTCAGACAGGTGGGGAAGGTTTTGGGTGAAGGCAGGTATAGGGACCGAGAGGGAAAAGACTCCTGCCACCCTTCTTGTAGATTCTGGTGCGGCACTGAACGTGTTGCACCCCAAACTTCTAAGACTCAGTGAACCTACACCCGAGCATGTCCAGTTTTCTGGATATGGCGGGGGGGGGTCACCAAGCCTGAGCTTGGACTAACATCCTGATGTCCATAGAAACGTTCCATTTCCAATTGTGGGCTTACGAGAACCGGTGTGAGGATGATGGCCTTTTGGGCATCGGCTTTCTTCGGGGAAACAGGCACACGGTGGACTACATGAATGGGTTTCTGTGGCAGTTAGATCAGGGACCAGCAGAGATTTCAGCCATGCATTGCTGTGCCGCCATTAGAGCTCCTGCCCTTGTCCCTTTAGTAGCTGCACAACCACTGTGCCCACACTCGGACGCAACCTTGGCTACTGCCTACCCCTCCGCACAGATGTTCTGGTGCTGCATCGTCCTTAAGGGCCCCAGTGCCACCTTGATTGTGACACTGGTGATTGTAAGGAGGGCCAAGCTAATTCATGGCTCCATTTCGGTCACCATCATACCTGGTGAGGCAGTTTTCCTGGAGGCACATGGGTCCAAGACCAGCATCCATGCCAAATTGAGAATGTGGGTCCCAAACCAGGAGCAGGCGCTGCCACTCCTGCCGGTAATTCCAGAGACCCATAGCAAAGACTGGAAAGGGACACCTCCAGATGAGGATGCCCTTTCGATAGCACGGCCAAGCAATGGATGGGCTTTGCTTCCCTTCATGGGATGGCAGCCCCCTTGAAGAGGTGGTTGCTCCAGCTTACCTCTTGTTCCCCCTCCCTTTGTAAATAGCCCCCTAGGTTATTAGATGTTGTAGTAACGGAACCCCATCTCTGTGTTCCCTACAGGGAGACGGAATTGGACTGTTCACTTGGATTGCGGTGTTGTATTCATTAGTGGAATGTATCTTCAGAGCCTCGCCAGAATATACCACTCACCTCATCCCGGATTGGCAATACAACTTGCAGACAATCTGCTATTGGAATCCGTACCCAGAGGGAGAAACCCTGCTATGCAAATCACAACTGTTGCCTTGGTTTCAAAAACGGTATCCCTTTGAGTTGTTCACCCAAATTCAGGTATGGCCCGGAAATAGGCTTAGTTCAGGTTTGAGGATGGCCGTTGCAGGCAACAACGCCAAACTCTACACAGAAATGGCAACAACCTCTGCTCCCATGACCGTCAGAATGGTCCGGAGCACTCACCACAATGCATCGTTATTTATAATTATTTTCACTTATGAAAACTGCCTCCCGGCATGGGAATAGAGGAACTTCCTGTTCTCATGCCAAAACATTACCCGAATCCCGACAGGCTGTAAGTTCTCCTGTGGGAAGATGTGGTGCCCTGATGCCTCCGTTCACTCCCTTCCTCCTTCTGAAAGGCACCCTGCCATGTATGTGGGTAGCTCCGTAGTCCGAAAGGACATAGAAATGGTCGCATACTCGAACGTCCAACCCTTAGTTACAATGATGGTACTAAATTTTACTGTTGTGAATATTTCTAGAGTACTTCCGACTTGCCAGCCATATCTAAAATTAGCTTGGACACAGTGGGAGCACTGGGAGAAGCAATGGCTGTCCTTTTCCCACCCACACACTTGCCCTAAGCGAAACGTCCTCTGGACCGTATTAGGAGGAATCGGAGCTGCCGGCGCAATTGTAAACGCTATAGACAACGAGGTCCTAGCAAATAAATTAGGCGTAATTGGCACAAAAACCAAAGAAATTGGAGTATCCTCCGCTGCTGACTTAACTAACCTAGCGAGAGGCATGGATCTGATCAGTCAATTGCTACCACAACAGGTTGGTGTTGAGCGAGATATAGTATCCGACCTTGGTCATGTCTTAAAGACCACAACGCACGATCTGTCAGTTGCCATACAGTGCACGCAACTACAGAGCAACGTGATCACCTTTGCTGCTCAGGTGATCCAGGCCAACCTCATGGGATTAATGCACCCTGAGATCCTGAGCCTGTTAAGAGAGCACCACCCAGAATCATTGGAACACCCTGCCGCTTTGGCGCAGATACGGCACGCCACCTGGCAGAGCCTAACTCTCATGGTGGAAGTTGCCCATGAAAGGATTCTGGACCTAGTAATTGTGCATCCAGTATCCCACTTAGGACTCCCCCTCATAGCCGCCAATGCTACCTTGCTACCCCAACAAATGTACCATTGGTCCAATGATACCCACTCATTTATTTTATCCAGTTGTTTGTTTCACCAATATTGGGCACAGTGCTTCTGTAACATTGATAGTTTTAGTCACGGCAATATCTCTGAATACATTCTAGTACCGGTTAAATATACCGTCGTGGCTCAAATCAATAGCGAGTGCTTTTGGTTAAGAACCCCATGTGAAAACGTGACAGTACTGCCTAGTGGTGCAACTGTAAGGATCAACCGCACTGCCGGCAACCCATGCTTTTGTACTCAGAACGTGCAAGACTGCTTTGGTAAAGACTTCTATCTCTGGTGGGAGATACGAGACTATATTCTAGAAACTGAGTACGTGCCCACAGAGTCCGAACTAGTTGGATTCCACCTTGAAGATGAGACCGTCGTGTCTTTATGGCTAAGGATTCTCACCCGTCTAGCAGACAGAGTAAAGGAGGTCTCGCACTCCCTCCACCAGATTGCCTTGTCAGTTAACCACTCAGCCAAGGTGATCATTAAAACATCAGAAGAATTGGAAGCAGCTGCTAATTCTTTGTCAATTCTGACCTTTCCAAAGCTTTGTCCCGTGCCTGAAACACATTGTTTCCCCCAAGTATGGCATAGCCTGCAGTTACATTTCTCTCTATAAAAACCCTTTATTCCGAGACCTTCATCGGATCGCTCTCAAGTTCCAGACCACCTTGCTGCCACTTTGCCTGGTGAACGTCCCCTCAGCCCCACGTGCTGAGCTACATCGCACCCCAGCATCGCTCTCTATCTTCTTTCCAGACTCCAGGAACAGGTTCCATATCACCCGAATCAACTATCCCTCTCAAAAATCCCGCTATTCAGCTCAAACCTTTATTTCCTTAGTTATCTGTGTGCCTGTGTTGCTTACATTGTGTGCCTGTATTTAATAAAGATCATTGATAATTTCCAACACGGTTTGCTTCTTGACTTGGCCTGACCCTGTAAACATTGGGTTACAAGATCCTGCTGCGTTACCCTGCCTCTCGTTTTGCCAGCAGTGCTCTAAGCTAATTTTCCCCAAGGTGTGTTGTTGTCTAGTTATTTAGGTGTCCCTCCCGGGACCCCCAGTAAACAGGGTAACATTCCCCATAATGTAATTCTGACATGAACATCCACATACTTTATCATATCTTCTATTCTTTCCCCCTTTTATCTCTAAGAGTAAAGTACATTTAATAATCAGAAGAAGACACCAGTCTTATGAGATTTTTTGAACTCCTTTTCATCTATGTTATCTTAATCTTCAAATGTGTTTTTTCTCCAAAAGTTTGACAAAATACAAACTGAGGCTGACAAGTCATATTTTTGGGAGAATATGGTCCTCCAAATAACCTGGACCTGAGCATAAAGTTATCACAAAACCAGATTTTCATGAGCCAAAGCAAAATTACCAGCATCTAGGCTATATCTTAATGTCAGCCATAGCACTTACATAGCTGTGAGAGACTTGTTGTCTATATATGTTCTGTTCTGTTTGAGATACTACATGTAGCTAGCTACCTTATTATTTTCTTCATGTTGTATTATACAGGACAAAATGTATTTTGGTTTGTAAATAGCTATCGCTTTCATCTCAACCCATGTAATCAAATCTATAATTTCCATTTTGTGATGCTTATTCTAAGATTTGACTTGGTGTCTATGTTTTCGTGGACATTTCTTCCCAAATGTTCTTTGTGGTTGTTTGTCTAAGATAAACATCTTCTGGGACCTCCTTGTTTCCTCTGGAACTTCCAGAGGATGATATTGCCGTTGTGTGTGTCTGGCTACAGGGTATGCCAAACAATGACTAATGCTGTTCACTGCAGGCGACAAGAGTGTGCTGTGGCCTAGCTTGACATCAGCAATGCCTTTGGCTCTGTGCCTAATTGCCATATCCTGGAAAACTTGGTTGAACTGGGCATGCCATCAGCATTTCCTAACCTTCTTCATGAACTGTGTAACAGCTGCAGCACAACAGTGTGGGCTGTGGAAGGTGACCCCACAGAAATTTGGGTCTATTGCAGGGTCTCTTGTAGGGGGAACCAGGGCTGTCCGTTCAGCCCAGTTATTTTCAATGTGGCTATGGAGCCATATATATTTCCATATATATATATATGGAAATATATATATAATATACACACACACACACACACACACTATATATATATATATATATATATATATAAATAAATAAATACAGTGAGCATTCTAGTTTATGCTGATAATTTGGTTCTGACAGCTGAGAAACCGAAAGAGCTCCAACATATGCAAAATGCTATTGCGCACAGTGTAGATTGGATGGGTCTGTGCTTCAACATTAAAAAGTGCATGATGCTCCATATCAATGGCAGCTTGAAACATCTGGTTCTACCAACTACTTTCATCATCTATGACCTATCTCAAACGAGATATCTGTCAATGCCTAGGTAGTCCAATGGACATTCAAGGCTGCTAGACCCCTGACCATTCTTCATACCATTGTGATGGATGCCAAGAAGATACACAAGTCACTCTTAGCCCTATAACAAAAGATTGGCATGTTTTGGACTTTTCTCCTCCCAAGAATTAACTTTGCCCTTCCAAGACATTGGTCCAGATGACTGTCTTTAATGTAGTCAACTGAACAATCACTGCTCTTCTTAAGAAATAGCTGTCTTCCTAAATGAACCACCAATGACATCTTACACATTGCTCAGTGACACAGAGGAATTCCTAAGCCGCATGATTCTGGGGATACTGCAACCGTCATCCACATGTTCCACCTCCTTACTTACCTCTACATGGCTGTAAAATCCATTGCTTTAGGTCTCCTTAAGGAAGTTTTCCAAAAGCCTGTAGCCAGGATTCCATTCAATAGTGACCTGGCATTCCATCTCTCCAGTTCACTGGAAGATAAATTTGGACATAATGGTGGTAATTTTTCTTCTTTCTTTACCCAGAAGGCAGCCAACTATATTAATGAACTAACTGGTTGCCAGTGGTTGCCAGTGGGCTTAGGTTACTGAGGAGAAATCCTTCAGTGACACAAACTTTCTCCCTTAAATCAAGGCACTTGCTAGAAATTTCCTTGAAAGAAATCTTAAGAATGAAAACACCACTGCTTTTCTGAGCAAACCTGAACAGGGCAAGGTCTTCAAACCAATGTCGCAATGTGACCCGAGTAATCACTTTATATCATACGGAGACTTCACTTGTTTTGCTGTTCGGCTGTTTGTTCATTGTGCTAGCACAAATGTTGTGCCTCTTAATGGTGTCGTTAAATCTGGCGAATTCTAACAAATGTTGTGGTCATCACAGACAAAGACCATAGGAAGATAACTATCATGGACATAACAATCCCCTTTGAGAATACGAAAACCAGCCATGAGGACACCAGAGAACATAAACACCAGAAATATATCCCTCTGGGTTATGTACTGAGACAAAGGTGATTTGAGGTCTCCATTCATGTATTACTTGGAGTCCAGGGTGCCTGGGATCCAGGAAATGAGCTTGTCCTGAGAGTATAGGGGGAGGGGGAAATGCTATGCCAAACTTATCCACAAACTGATGGTACCAGATGCCATTTGATGGTCTCAAGATAGCTAGATAGAGCACATTTTGAGTCATTACCAGTATGAGGAGTCAGTCTCTACTTCTGTAGAGAGGAAACCATGATAAACTTGGAAGTCATTTCTTTGTATTAGATACTACTTGTACTCTATGTACTGTATGCTACTGCTCAGATATACCAGTGATCACCTATTATGACCTGAAAGTAAAATATGTTTTTATTCTCCCTTAGTATGCTCTTATTTTCTTTTAAAATGTATCTTAAGATTCTAATTTATCCTAGGAATGAAATGTGCAAGATTCTTCTCATCTCATCTCCTGTTTTTCACTTGCTCTTCTCATTTCCTGCCCTTCACCAGATGCTACATGGCCATGGGGGGGGGGAGGCAGCAAGAGATGGGGGTTAGGGGAGGGGGAGATGGAAGCGAGGCTGAGAAGGAGTAACTGGATTAAGGTTTCATGATGAATTGGGGCCATGTGCCCAAGTATCCAAAATCTCAGTCCAGCACTCTAACTACTACGCACACTGGCTCTATGCTTTCCTCCTTTTTTCCTTCCTTCACAGGCAAGTCATATTGTCTGGCTTTCTGTTACATTATACAGTTCAGAAAGGGTTTGAATTCTAGTTTCCCAAATGCAGTTCACATGTTCTCTGCCAAGCAATGGGCTATGACAGCGAAAATGCTACCCCAAATTCAAAATGCAGAATTATTCTGAGACGAATCTTTAGCTGGGGAAGGATACTATGGTTTGTTCATTTTTTTTTGTATTATATTTTATTTTAGATTTTGATCATACAATATTGAACATACAATTTTGAACATACAATATTACAACACATTACATATTGCAAATTACCAATTACATTTTTATACCATTCCCCCATTCAGTCTCCCTCAATCCCCATCGATGGCTTTAAAGGGAAATTTTAGTACCCATTACCCAAAATGTGGAATATTTTGTCAATAGTTTCTCTCACATCTTTGTACCTCTTTTCATCTTTAACTTTTTCAATCCAGAAATCCCAATTATCCCACCAATTTGTTGCATTTATTTGCTCATTATATCTCCCTTTCCTTTCCCTTAGAAAGGCAAATAGGAGAGATTCCGCTATATAATGTGTCCAATTTTTATGCCAACATTGTTTATTTTTCCACCCCAATGCTATTACCACATGTACAGCTCTTAATTTTTTTTATTATGTAGTCTTCTGTTTTACCCAGTCCCAATTTTCCTATATTCGAAGTTAAACAGATCTCTTTATTGAACTGGAGGTTTCTTCCCATTGTTTCATCTTTCTCTTGGAAAATTTCTAACCAAAAGTTTTGTACATGATAACACTCCCAACAAATATGAATATATGTTCTTGCCCAGAGCAATGCCAGCAATTTGATGAAAGATTTTTATCATTGAAATCTGATGTGGGGTTTTGTACAACTTTGTAATTAATTCTAGTTGCTGTTCTCTAACTTTTATATTTTTAACTTAGTTTATCTGGGAGGTCTAAAATGTTATTTCATCTATGTTTATCCTCAAATCTTTCTCCCAGTTCCAATCAAACTCTCCTTTATTCTAATTTTTTTCTCCAGAAGAAGCTTATATACCAAACCTATCAAACCTTTTTCTCTTGTAAGCCTCCTTTTCAAAATTTCCTAACATTGTGACAGACTTTCACCTGTTCCTTTTATTTCTTGTAAACCTCTTCCTATTGCTATTAAGTGCAGCGAATATTTCTCACCAATTAACTGAGTTAATTTTTCAATCCACATCAGTTTCCCCAAATAAGTCGTCTATAATTCTATATCCTTTGCTTTTATTTCATTAACTAGCGTATTTACCTGGGTGGAGAATGGAATGTCCAGCAATTAGTGGCCGTGCCTAGTTCTGTGCTTGTCTGGGGGCCTCTCAAACACGTGGAGAGGGGTGTTAGAAGAGAGCTAAATTACTGATATCAAAATGATATCTGGGGGTATCTCCAAGGAGGTCTAAACTGCAGTAACATATTTTATTAAATAAAACAGCCATATGGTCAATTATTTCCTTTTTAAAGACTTCATAAAAAATACTGGTGAACTCATCAGGGTCTGGGGATTTTATTCCTTTCAACCTGTCAGTAACTTTTCCTATTTCTTCCTGTGAGATTGGGGCATTTAACAAATTTCTTTGACCCTCTGGTAACTTAGTTTCTGTTTTTACCTCATAGTCTATGACTAGTTTCTTCATAAAGATTCACATAGAATTTTTCCATTGCCCCTCTTATTTTTTCATCTTCTTATACTGTCATCCCATTTTCTCCCATTATTATATTAATTCTTCTATTCTCTCTCTTTTTTTTAAGTGGTGTGCCATCCTTTTCATATTATTTGGATCCATAGATTGAAAATAATTTCTTACATATAATTGTTTTTGTATTACTGTCAGCTGGTCCAAATCCTTTCTTTCTTTCTTTGCACTATCTCATTGAAATTTAAGCTTCTTGTCTCTACTTTTCTGATATTCTTGTTGTAAAGCTTCAGCTTTCTTTATTAAATTTTGTCAATATGAATATTTGGTTTTTTTATTCCTTTTTCCATACTGATACATTTCCCTCTCATAACAGCTTTGAATGGATCCCATATAGCTTTTTCCTTCATACTTTCTGAGTAATTATATTCAAAATAGGAATGTATTTCCTTCATTAGCTCCTTCTTATTCTCTTCTTTTAAGATAACTATGGGATCAAATCTCCATTTCTTAACTCTTTTCTCCCCTGAAAATTTTGTAGTTAAATATAAAGGAGCATGATCAAAGATCCAAAAACTATCCATATAAATTCCATCTATTTGCAAACTATTTGCTTGATTTACCAAAAAGTAATCTATATGACTAAATTTTTTATGATGCACTGAATAATATGTGTTGCTATAGCAGTTGCTTCCAATCATATCATACCCCTCAGTTAAGTTCCATTTCTTAGATTAAGTTGAGATTTGTTTTCCTTCTTTTTTCCTCCTCGTTTTTCTCCTCCTCCTTTTTCCTTCTAAGTGAGAGATTTCCCTAATCTCTAAATTGAAATACCCTCCAACAAATACCTCACCTTCTCCAAAATTATCCAATTTAGTGAAAACATTATTCAAAAAACTATATTGTTTTTTATTTGGTCCATACATGCAAGCTAAAGTTACTTTTATAAGCCATAGTTTCCCTTTAACAAAAATATATCTACCCTCTTTGTCCTTTGCTATTTTCTCTAACTGGAACTTTATGTCCTGATTAATCATAATTGCTACTTCTCTTGCCTTATTAGTTCCCCTAGATTCTAATTGAATGTTCCATCTCTTTCAGTTAAAGAGGATTTGCTTATCATGTTTTTTATGGGTTTCTTGTAACAAAGCCACATCCACTTTTTTTCATTTAACAGTTTTTTAAACGATATCTTTTGGCAGGAATACCAAGACCATTAACATTCACTGGCATAAATTTCAATTCATGCAGATTAACGATAACCCTTTTCCCTATTATAGCAAAAATTCCACAGTTTATAACTCTAATAAGCCACCGTACCCATGCCCTGTCTGGAAATTTGGTTCTCTCTCCCCCATGGAGAAAGCATAAGCCTTATCCTGCTTGCCACCATTACCCAGAACAACCCTTCCCAGACCCTTTCCTCCCCTTAACCTTTTTTTTTAACATGTCATATATCCCCATAATTCATTATCTTTACATTATTGTTACTGTAGTTTCTAGTCCGGGCCTGTGGTCTATTAGATATCATTTGATATCAAGAAATTGGTAATCCCAAACTGTTCCTCTCCACGAGCTTGCGAGGCCCCCGGACAAGCACGCACATGGAGATGGCTGAAAATAGCTGAACAATGCAAGATAAAATCCAGGCAGGCCAGTAATTGCTTCAGGAGACCTCCAGGCAGGTACACTTTGAAAACACATTATGTATGCATGCAGCATACAAAAGATTCCCTGCCCCGAGCAGGCAGCTTGACGAGCCGAATATCCAACTGTCAAGCACTCCTCGTTTGCATACTGTCTGCACTATTGACAACTCCGTCATAATTTAGTCATGCTAAATACTGACCTTTTGAAGGCTTTGTCTCCAGCCCAAAACCCATTGTTTTCCCCGGGAACAGACTAGCCTACAGGGACATTTTCCCCTATAAGACCCCCTGATTTTGAGCACTTCTTCGGATTGCTCCTGGCTTCCATCCCGCCTTGCTGCTGCTCTGTTCACTGAGCCTTCCCCTCAGCTTCAATGTGCTGAGAATCTCGGCTCCAACTGACTTTTCTTCTGTCTATCTGGGCTACAGGATCAGGTGTAGTATTTTCCCTGAAATATCCCTCTTAAAATCCCCTATCAAACTCCTACTTTTCTTTTACTAGATCTGTGTGAATGATTGCATACATACGTATTGACTGTATTTCAAAATAAAGAAAACAATTATTATTTACTTCTGCTTGATTATTGACTCGGCCTGACCCCATAAACATTGGGTCCAAGATCTCGCTAGGTTGCCCTACTTCTTGCATTGCTATAGCTTGTGCTCTTGCTAATTCCCATTCCCCATTATTTGGAGCACATTGAAGTGTCCCTCATGGGACCCTAGAAATCAGGGTAACATTATCCGCGGTGATCTAAATCACTACAGTATGCACCATCATTTATCTTCTTCTATTCTAGAAATTTAGGATTACCTTTTTAGTCAAAACTGTCCTTTATATAAGTCTTAGTTCACCATAACTTATCTACTGGAGCTTCTAAATTGCATCTCATGTCTATCCTTCTTGCTTTTCTTATTTTCCCTTTCTTTCTCAAATCAGTCACTCTTTGCTATCTTTGTAGATCAATAACAGATTCGTCTTCCAGCTGTGCCAGATCACTGCTTTTTCTTCTGTTTCAGACACTTCCAATAGTCTCAACAATGGCCCTTTCTGCACGAGGCTAGTGAATAGCTTTGTACCGTTTCTTACCGGTTCTTCTGGGTTGAAACAAGGCGGACTTTCCCTTATGTCCTTCCACAGGGCTACTCTGTATGTTCCACACTGATTTGGAGCAGTGCGAGTTCATAGATCCGCACTATGAGGATGAGAAAATGGCGGCTTCCTGTCATTTGTTGGGCGGGACCAACCGCTGAAACTGACCATGCTCACAGTCCACCCTCCACTGATCACCAGTTCGCATTGGTGCGAATGTGTGCCTATACCCCTGTTAGCTTAAAGTCTTTGGAAACTACACAAATGAACAAGTTCAGATTCTTACTTTATCAGCAATCACCCAGGTCAAAAATATGCTGAGCACATCCAGTCTCTGCGTCAAGATTATATCAGTTTGAATAGTTTCTCTGATAGTTGAACACTTGTATAGATAGGCTTCTTCAAGTTGCATTAATCAGAAAAGCTGGTCTCCATCCTACCTCAAATTCAGAACGTTCAGGAACACCACATCCAAGGGCCTTTCTGCCCTACACTGTTACAGTGCTATTATTCCACTTTCAACATCCTGTGGAATTCTGGGGTTTGTAGTTTACTGAGGCCAAAGAGCTCTCTGGCTGAGAATTCTAAATGCCCCTCCCTAAACTGCAATCCCTAGGATTTCATAGGATGTTGAAAGTGGAATAATAGTACTAGAACAGTATAGTGCGGAAAGGCCTGTAATCACAGTCATACTCAGCTTTTTCTCTACTTTCTTTTTGCTTCTTCACCTCCTCCTGGTCTACATCTGAGTAATTCTTCCCTTGTGACAAGTATACACATATAAGTTTACAGGAAAATATGGCAGTAAAAATAAAAATATAAACCAAGTGAAGAATTTTGACAAGTGCCTCTTTGTGATAAGACAACTGATTGTTGTTTCAACTGCAAAGGTTTTAGAATAAATATTAGTTGCTTCAATTTCACAAGGAAAATAACTCCTCTGAGCAGTGAGGCAGGCTAACTTGCAGGTTTATTTTTGTCATATTCCTCCCCTCGCCAACAGGATTAGTTTAAAAGTGTTGCTGTATAAATTCAAAAAATTCCCCATATGTCTGCCTATGCCACCATCTTCCCTCCACCAAATTGCATTAGTAAAAATGTTGCTAGTTCTAAAACTCTATTCTTTTTCCCAAGCCATCTCACTGTCTCCCTTGCTGTCATGCTTCAAAAATTGGCAAACCATGATCAACAATTTTGTTTTTGATTGTTTTTGATAGTAAGAGGCCTTGCTTTCCACAGATAGCTAACTGCTCATGATCTCAGAATGGTGGTCTCACCATTCCAAATGTACAACTCTATTTTGAAGCTTTCCAGATCTCCCAACTTGCTCAATTGGTCAGAAATCATAATTCTACTAAGTGAGTATGATTAGACTTAGAACATGACTTTTCTGAGGGACTGAGAATTATATTTTCTCACCTCAAAAACCTCAAAAAAGTTTCAAATCCATTTTTACAAGCCACACTACTAGCATGGAAAAAATGGTATTGTGTTCTTGTGCCTTACCTAGCTCCAATCAGTCCTTTTCTTCTGCATCCAAATTTCTATACTCCTGATAAACTTTACCAATTTAGAACCTGGAAGGACAAAGTGTTATTCACTGTTCATGGCCTATTTCATAATTCTGATCTGATATCACAAGAATAATTGATACAGATATTATCCCCTGTGACCCCTATATGACTCCCTCTTTATCAAACACTTGATTTTCTGCAAGACTGACCCATGTAGGGGAATTTCCATGCACTTTTACCATTTTTTTGAAAATATTTGTGTTTCAAAAGACCTGTGGCTGCAAGGATTGACATCATGGATTAGTAAATGGTTAATTGATAAGACCTATGGACTGGGTCTTAATAGTAAACCAGGGTGGGAGTCTGACCTTGCAGCACCAAGTTCAGATATAAATTGGCTGAATATTTAAACATCATCTCCATAAAAATATCACCCAACTAAATTTAAAGAATACACCCTCAAACTGATTCACAAGTGGTACCTTACACTCGTTCATTTGGCTTACATGACCAAAACCACATCCCCCAATTATTGCAGGTGCTGTACCTTCAAGGATATCTTTCTCTGCAAGCGGTTGTCCTGTCCTGTGATCCAACGCTCTGCCATGTAGGAGCACATACTTAAAGCACCCCCAGCAAATGGCCATCCAGCCTCTGTTTAAAAACCTCCAAAGACGGTGACTCCATCACACTCTGAGGCAGCAAATTCCATTGTTGAATGGCTCTTATCATCAGGAAGTTCTTTCTACGGTTCAGGTGGGATCTCTTTTCCTGTAATTTGAATTCATTGCTCCGTGTCCTTGTCTCTGGAGCAGCAGAAAACAAGCTTCTTCATCTTCAACATAACATCCCTATCACATCAATAGTACAACATATCACCATCAAAATCTCCAACATTCCATTCAGGATCTTGACTGAGTGCTTACCTAAGCAGCCTAGATACCTGCAGATATGAATACTGAGCAGATTTACATTGCTGACAGATTCATTCTTTATTGTTTCCTTCATGTTTTGTCCTCTGCTCTTATATTATTTTACTGATAATTATAATTTAAATTGTAATAAACGGTAACAGTCACCCAAAGGATCTTCTCATTGGCTGCCCCTAGATTGTGGAATGACCTGCCAGAAGAGATTCGACAACAAAATATGCTGTCTGAATTTTAAAGAGCGCTAAAGACTTACCTCTTCTGGCAGGTCTACCCAGTCTATTTTTAATTATGATATTTTTAATTATGATATATTTGTATTTTGGTTTTATGTTTTTAGTGTATTTTAGTGTATTTTAATCATAATGTATTTCTAATTGTATTTTAACCTCTTTTGTACTCCACCTTGAGCCTTGATGAGAGGAGGGTAACATTATAACTAATATTAGTTATATTATTATTATTATTAAAATTTTTATTAATAAAATTAAATTTTAAAAAAGAGGAACTGGAACAAAACCCCAGGTGGATCCCCCACAGCCAAGCAGAGGCCAGGAAGATGGCCTGTGTTTGGCACCTGCCTGGCCGTTGCGTGCCTCTAGCCATTTTCTTGTCATTATTGTGCATTTACCTAATAAAGAAGCTTCTGGTAATTTTGTTACATGTATCGAATCTGCTGGATCTCCTGCCTGTACCTCAGTCTTACAATGCTATAAATGATTTACATTAGACTGTACTTATTTAGCAACATTTGCATAATTGTGAAAGAGAGCTGAATTTTCAAATAACATATGTTTTTTGAAGACTAATAAGCTACCCTCACAAGGTCCAGTTGCAACTAGTGTCTTGGCAGCACACATTTCACAAATTTTAATTAGTTCTAACTGGTATACATAAAGATTATGTGATAAATTCAAACAGGTCAGGACAGATTAGAAGTCAAGAAATAATCTTTATGGTTTTGTATATAGAGGAACCTTCCAAGTGACTTATTCAGGTCAATGGAAGCAAAGTAATTGCTAAGTTGTTGTTGTTGTTGTTGTTGTTGTTGTTGTTATTTTATTTATTTGTATCCCGCCTCTCCATATGGATCGAGGCGGCGAACAACTTACAAATAGCATGTATTTCTATACATATTTCTATACATGCCCCCAACAAGCTGGGTACTCAGTTTAATTTCCAACCTTTTGTTTTATATCACCATAACTGTATCAGCCAGGCAGCAAGCACAATGAACATGGAGAAATGCACTAGTGTAAGAGGGAAAGTCTGTAGCAGACTCTCTCCCACTTCATATACACAGGGGGAGGAGAACACTACCACTACCATTATCGTCCTCATCACTGGTAAGGTTGTGTAACCTTTCATTGCTTAGGACTGCAGAAAAAGCCCACTGAACAACATCACACTTAATAAAGATCATATATCCAGAGTGCCTGGACCATGCAAATCATAATCAAAACCGGCCATTGAAGCAGAACCTATTTGGATCAAACCACTTAGAAGGGACTTAATTTCAAGAAAGTGAGCGGGGGGGGGATTGCATTTAGAATTCTCAGCCAGAGAGCTCTTTGGTCTCAGTAAACTGCAAACCTCAGAATCTTGAAGGATGTTAAAAGTGAAATAATAGCACTTTAACAGCGTAGTGCAGAAAGGCCCTAAGACTAATCTATCCATGTGTTACATTTCTTTTTAAACAGGAACCTGACAAACAAAAAGGTAAATGTAAATTTCTTTACATTTAATTGTCACTGATATATCTTTAAATTATTGTTGGAGTCCTTATAATTAGTTTTCTTAAACTCTCCTCTTGCCTTCTGGCTATACTTAATCTTGGAAGATATCTATTAATAAACCTTAAACACTGTAATCTGAAGACTTACAACCAAATGCATGCAGAACTTTGAAATAATTGAGGGCTTCTGTTAGTTGTTTCATGGGCAAAGGAACCAGCCTACGTGTCAATGGAGACAGACTCCAAGAGGAGTCTCCTGTTCTTACCAGAATGCCAGTTACTATGTTACAAAAAGAGCAAAGACCTTACAAACCACAAAATCCCTTTGTGCTGTATAATCAAGCATGTGGAAGCAGTTTCATCTCTGAAAATGAATATTTAAGCCAAGTAAACAATTTTTTGACTTGTCAGTAGCTGTAATAGACAGCCAGCAACATCTCTGTATTTCAATTAATTCTATATTTTATCTGCCTTTAATTTGATAATAATGCTTTGGTAAACATCTTAGTCCAGTTAATGTTGTTTTATCTATTTCCTAATCTAGCTAAAGTGATCTGCATGTATAAGCTGCATGCAGACTAGATGCAGATATGTTCAGATGAAAGGTAGCTAAGGGTCTAGATAGTGCAACATTCAAATTGGTAGTTTGTCTAGGAAAAAGATCTTGAATCAGCTGGACTGGTTCACAGAAATCATTGGCTGAAATCTTGTTGTGTGCCTTCAAGTCATTTTTGACTTATGCTAACTGGAAGGCGGCCCTATCACAGCGTTTTCTGGGATTAAGAGTGTGTTTTTGAGAGAGTGTTTGTGTGATTTCTGAATAAACAGACGTGCAGGGTTGGACTGTGCCCATGGCTTCTGGGAGGGTTTTTATACCCCCTAGTATCTCAATCCCAATGAATCATCACTTTCAAGGAGGAAGAAGAACTACTATTAACTCTTCTGTGATAAATTTAATGATAGTTAGAAATTCCCTTTTTCAATCTGAACTCAGAGTCTTGAGATGTCCATTCCTTGGAATCAAGAGGGTCATGTAAGCTGATAAGATGACCCTTGGTTAAGAGAAGGTTAAGAGGGGACATGATAGCCATGTTTAAACATTTGAAGGGATGTCATGTCGAGGAGAGAGCAGGCTTGTTTTCTGCTGCTCCAGAGATTAGGACAAGGAGCAATGGACTCAAACTACAGGAAAAGAGATTCCACTTAAACCTCAGGAAGAACTTCCTGACGGTCAGAGCTGTCTGGCAGTGGAATATGCTGCCTTGGAGTGTGGTAGAGTCTCCTTCTTTGGAGGTTTTTAAGTAGAGGCTGGATGGCCATCTGTTGGGAGTGCTTTGATGTGTGTTCCTGCCTGCAAGGTGGTTGCACTGGATGGCCCCTGTGGTCTCTTCCAACTCTGTGATTCTATGACTGTATGACCCATCCTATGTTTTAACATATAGGTGAGAAAGGGAGCTTCCTCCTCGATTTACAGCTGTTAATGGAAGATTCAGACAAAAGGAGGCAGATTGCTAGGAGGCTGCAGTGCAGCTTTTTCTGAGTCCAAGGAGATGTGGTCTGAGGAGGATCTTGTTCCTCAGCAAAGCATGGCAAAAACTTCAGATGCTAAAGATAACATGTCTCTGTCCTTGATAAAGGGAAAATTCTGAATCCAGAGCCATTTTAAATACACACCAACCCAATTAGCACTGATGAGACACCCATTAATCTTGGAGAAGCTATTCATAAATATCGTGGTGGCTGCCTCCCAGTCTTAAAGCTGATAACGGTCTCATCTGGTTGCCTAGCAGTAATATCCATTCCTGTTTTGTCTTGACTCTGTTTTGGACTAGAGTGCTCCCTCTGTAAATGTGGGGTTCTGTTCTAGAAACCCTCAAGTAAAAGAAAAAAAGTGAATGCTCCTGTCCCATTATCTCATTCAATTACCCGGATATATGCTGGCAGTCAAACTCTGCCAAGACAGCAAGGTCCAGCAAGTTTCTTGCTTGTCTTGCAGACAACTTCATGGTCCAGAAGGTGGAAGAGGCCAAAAGGGGATCAAATATTCTAGATCTGATCCTGACCAACAAGGATGACCTTGTTAATGAGGTAGAAGTGGTTGGATCTTTAGGGGAGAGTGACCATGCCCTCTTGGAATTTGGCATTCAGTGGGAAGGAGAAGATAAGTGTAGCCAGACACTCGTCTTAGATTTTAAAAAAGCAGACTTCTGTAAACTTAGGGAGCTGCTGGCTGGAATTCCGTGGTCAAGAATAGTGAAGGGGAAAGGAGTTCAGGAGGCATGGGAGTTCCTTAAAAAGGCGATACTGAAGGCACAGTCCAAGACTGTGCCAATAAGGAGGAAAAATGGAAGGCATCTGAAGAAACCGGAATGGTTGACTAAAGAACTCTCAGCTGAGCTGAGTGTTAAGAGAAACATGTATAGGAAATGGAAGAAGGGGAAACCACCAAAGAAGAATTTAAGCAAGTTGCCAAGAGATGTAGGGAGGAGGTCAGAAAGGCTAAAGCACAGAACGAACTTAGGCTGGCCAGAGACATTAAAAACAATAAAAAGGGCTTTTTAAAATATGTCTGCAGCAAAAGGAAAAAGAAGGAGATGATAGGGTCGCTGCGCAGGGAAGATGGCGAATTACTCACAGGGGGAAGAGAAAAGGCAGAACTACTTAACACCTTCTTTGCCTCAGTTTTTTCCCAGAAGGATACAAGCACTCAACCTGGCGGTTGGGGAGCAGGTGAGGAAGCAGGGGAAATGAGGCACGTAATAGGTAGAGAGGTGGTACAGGAATACCTGGCCACATTGGATGAATTCAAGTCTCCAGGGCCAGATGAATTGCATCCTAGGATATTAAAAGAGCTGGCAGAGGTCATTTCGGAACCGCTTGCTATAATCTTTGAGAAATCTTGGAGGACAGGAGAAGTTCCAGCAGACTGGAAGAGAGCAAATGTTGTCCCCATCTTCAAGAAGGGAAAAAAAGAGGACCCAAATAATTATCACCCAGTCAGCCTGACGTCAGTACCTGGAAAGATCCTGGAGCAGATCATTAAACAGTCAATTTCTAATAATTTAGAAAACAACGCGATAATCACGAGAAGTCAACATGGATTTCTCAAAAATAAGTCATGCCAGACTAATCTTATCTCTTTTTATGATACAGTTACTAGTTTGATAGATGAAGGGAATGCTGTGGATGTAGCATATCTTGATTTCAGTAAGGCCTTTGACAAAGTTCCCCATGACATTCTTGCAAAGAAGCTAGTTAAATGTGGGCTGGACAGGGCTACTGTTCGTTGGATTTGTAATTGGTTGACCGACTGAACCCAAAGGGTGATCACAAATGGCTGCTTTTCATCCTGGAGAGAAGTGACTAGTGGGGTGCCACAGGGTTCTGTCTTGGACCCTGTGCTGTTCAATATTTTTATCAATGACTTGGATGAAGGAATAGAGGGCATGCTCATCAAATTTGCAGATGATACCAAATTGGGAGGGGTTGCTAATACGCCAGAGGACAGGATCAAAATTCAAAATGACCTGGATAGATTGGAGAGCTGGGCCAAGGCGAACAAAATGAAATTCAACAGAGAGAAGTGTAAGGTCCTACACTTGCGTAGAAAAAATGGAATCCACAAATATAGGATGGGGGACACGTGGCTGGATAGGAGTACATGTGAAAGGGATCTAGGAGTCTTCATAGACCACAAGCTGAACATGAGTCAGCAGTGTGATGCGGCAGCCAAGAAAGCCAATGCAATTCTCAGCTACATCAATAGGAGTATGGTGTCTAGATCGAGGGAGGTACTGGTACCACTCTACTCTGCTTTGGTTAGACCCCATCTTGAATACTGCGTCCAGTTCTGGGCACCCCAATTCAAGAGGGATATTGACAAGCTGGAGCAAGTCCAGAGGAGGGCGACCAAAATGGTGAGAGGCCTGGCAACCATGCCCTATGGGGATAGACTTAAAGAGCTGGGTATGTTTAGTCTGCAGAAGAGAAGGTTAAGAGGGGACATGATAGCCATGTTTAAATATTTGAAGGGATACCACGTAGAGGAAGGAGAGGGCTTGTTTTCTGCTGCTCCAGAGACCAGGACAAGGAGCAGGAAACAGGATTCAAGCTGCAGGAAAGAAGATTCCACTTGAACCTCAGGAAGAACTTCCTGACAGTCAGGGCTGTCCGGCAGTGGAATCTGTTGCCTCGGAGTGTAGTGGAGTCTCCTTCCTTGGAGGTTTTTAAGCAGAGGCTTGATGGTCATCTGTCGGGAGTGCTTTGAGGGTGTTCCTGCATGGCAGGGGGTTGGACTGGATGGCCCCTGTGGTCTCTTCCAACTCTACATTTCTATGATTCTATGATCTTCAATGGATGCAAAGGGCATATGCCTGTGGCAGTGCAGGTATGTGCCCTTCATGTCCATTGACAGTAATGGACCCGACACTTCACATGACTTCAGATTTGTGTATGAAAAGGTTGCACCATAAGAGAGTATATTGTATTCTGCTTATTCTTTGCTGGCTCATGTACCTGGACTTCTGATACAACTTTTGGACTGACTAAAGGCCACCCGCATGCTTCTCCCTGCATTTTGCTCAGATAACTCATGGTTGACCTGGATTTGAATGACTATTAGACCACTCCTACACTCTGGCCTGCTGCTGTGGGCACTTGCTGACTAATGTTAAGGAAAGTTAATTACATTCCTTGTTTAAAGTAACAGACTCTCTGAAGTAAACAAACACCAAAATTCCTGTCGGTTGAATTTCACATGCTGTCTGAAAATGATAAATGAATCAGAACAAAGAATACCAACCACTGGGACAGATTGAGACAGTTTGGAAATGTTGATAGATGACAGAGAGGATGTACTTTGAACTAAGCTGTCAACAGTCTTCTAAATGTTTACAGGAGGAAAACTGTTTGTTTAGGGTATATGACACAAGTGGCTGGGAAACATATATTTGTCTCACTTTGGACCTTCACAAAGTGTGTACCTATTTCTGTTGCAGATTGTTTTTCTGATTTGGACCACTTTGCTAGGCAATGAATTTCAATCTTGTGACAGCCTCCACTGGTATCTTCTCCTATCTGCCTGTCTTAGTATGACTAACAGGAGCAGTCAGTAGCTGGATGTAATATTGAAAAAGATAAAAAGCATATTAAATCTAGCATTCACATTTGGTCAAGGAGCCAAATAGTATCTGAAAGTTGGCTTTATTTTTATATAAGAAATGAGACCAAATCCCATGATATTCTTACTTGGATCTTATCCCTTCAATACTCTCCCGTCATTCCCCTTGGTGAACTGTGTCATGTGGGCCAACATGCTTCAGATTTTACATGCTTGCATCTTTTTAGCTGTTATGCCCATACAGTGTGGTTAGAAGCATGACAAGTGCACCAGGTGGGCAAAGGGGGAAGGCTGTTCTCTTTCCTCACCAAAAGGAGGAGTAGGAGAGTGTTGTGGAGGAAGTGATCCAAGTAAGAATATCATGCAATCTGACTCCATTTCTTATATAAAAATAAAGCCAAATTTCACTTTTAGAGAAAAATTGACATGCCTTTGGAACTTCTATGCAGATTATTCCCTGTAGGAAATTAATACCAGTTCAACCAGAGATGAAGATACTATTTTCTGAACAGATAGGTGTGGCCGCCCATGGAACAAAATGCCATGATTGGTAATCACTCCAAAAGTCCTGCATTATCAGGGTGTGTAATCAGTTTCTGCTTTCAGTTTGGGTAAACAAGCTTGGCAGGATGAATTCTTTCTGACTAAAGATGATGAATGATATGTAATTAAAAATATATTGGCTTTTGGATGTTGCCTCTTACTCTTTTTCCCCACATCCACCAGCATTTTAAACAGAAGAGAGGACAACCTTACATTGCTTAAATATCTGTTAGAAGAAGCACTATACTTCAAGAGGTCAAGTGACACCAGTTTCTTTTCTTTCTGCTATGACAGTTTTGTGTGTGCAGAACATTTTGTCCAATAGCATGATGATATTGAAGCAGACCCTGCCCCCCATATGTAATCTAAACTGGTACAGCCTGAAAAAGCACCCCCCCCAAAATAACAACAACAACAACATGTGGAACACAGTTGTGGAGAAAAGAAAGAATTTTCATGATAATTACAGAAATGTCTACAGTTTTTACACTAGGCTACTTTTACACTAGTTTTTAATTGTGAATTAAAAAAACTTTTAAACTATTCAATAGAATTTATATTAACTGACTGCAAGACTTGTGTAATAACAATGATGAATAAATTAGGCAAATAATGAGTATGCAAGAGTCAGGGTAGGTGAAAAAGTAAGTGAACCCTTGGATACTTCTGCTCAGTTAAAGGTAATAATTAGATCCAAATGCTCAAGCAATTAAGCTGATCTGCAGTGTTGAGTTTGGACAGCCTCAACCTATGAAAAAATCAGAAACTTTGTGAATTTGTCCTTTACCATACATTTGTTCAACATATCGTGATGATTGAAAGATATCTCTGACAACCTCAGAAAGCAGTTAGTGCTACTCAAAAGGTGTTGTTGTTGTTGTTGTTGTTGTTATTTGCTGTATCAAGTCAATTTTGACTTATGGTGACACTATGAATGAGAGATCTTCAAGAGACCTGGCCATAAACAGTCCTGCTCAATTTGGTGGGGATATGCCCAATTAACCATCAGTCATCCTGCATTTTCAGCTGGTTTTAAAATGTCTCTCTTTCTCTCTCCTCCTCCGACTTCCCCCTTCATTGTCAGCTTAGTACAGTTGCTGCAAACTAAATTGAAACTGCAAAAGTAGTTTGTATTCAATTAACTCAGCAGGGGGAAGGAGAGGAGAGGGCAAGGAGGTTCAAGCAAAAGAAAGCTGCTCCACCCTTTCCTAGCTTGTGTGCTGTTCCGCAGTAAAAACTTTTACTATCTTGATTACACTCTAATGTTGCATGGCCACATGTATCCCAGTTTGTATCTGTGAAATGTTGAAGGATACGTCTTTAAAGGCAACCCCACACAGCATGCCTTAGAGCAATCCAGCCTGGATATCACTAGGGAGCCCTGATGGTTAAATGCCTGAACTGCAGCCACAAGGTTGTGAGTTCAATCCTGCCGGACTCCAGCTTGACTCAGCCTTCCATCCTTCCGCAGGTCGGTAAAACGAGTACCCAGCTTATTGGAGGCAATTAGCTAACACATTGTAAACCACTTAGAGAGCAATTAGCTGATAAGTGGTATAGAAATACACATGCTATTGCTATCAACACAGCTAGACCAGATCCTCCATCTCCAGATGTAAGCATTAATTTCTAAAAATATTCCTAGCCAACAACTCTTAAGCTGCCCTGGTTAGCAACATTCCTAAATGGTATACTTGGTATTTCTGGGGGAATGCAATTTTATCCAAGCTCCTTTCAGATTGCTCAGTTTTCTTAACCACAGTGCCTCTATTTTGTCAGCATTAAGACTTGGTTTGCTTGCCCTAATCCATCCTGGAATCACTTTAGACACTAGTTCAGCTGTTCTCCCAGCTATGGTATACAGTAGGGATGGGAAGAATACTTGTGTTTATTTGTTTCTTGGCTGAAAATGGGGTTCCTATCAATAGGAAACACAGTTGGAAAGAATAAAACAACAGGAAGAATTTTGCCCAGTATTCACACATCACAAAGTTTTTTAGGAAACCATTCTTTCAGAAATACACATAAGAAGTTTGAATGACAACTGTGTTCTTTGTAAATGAAAAATGCACATAGAATCATAGAGCTGGAAGGAAACTCATGCTCCGTCAAGTCCATTTTTGTGCACTCCCACTGTTTTTAAATAGCTACATGGAATTATTTGTGCAACTTTACTAGGTTCTGCATACAATAATCTTACACACAAAAGTCCATTTGACTATTTGTTGTTCAAGATTGCTTTTGTGCAAGAACACCTGCTTATTACTGTTTGCTGTGACAAAGTGCATCCTGCATCTTATGTTGTATTGCTTCGCCTGGGATGAGAATTCCACGAAGAGATTTCATATAATTCATTCCTGAGTCCACCACATTGATGCTGAAGACTCTTGTTTTCCACAAAAGTATAAGTAATTTAACATGACCCCCAGAATCTGACTGTATATGCTACTTGCAAATGTTCTCTTTCTTTCCAAAAAAGTGTCTCAACACAATGAACCTTGTGTGTGTGTGTGTACATGCGCGTGCATTTTTGTACCCTTTGCAAAAATTCTGTTGAGCAAAAGTTTTGCACAAAACTTTTCAGAAAGCAGGGGATGTTTTCCCCCATAAGGAAGCACTGTTTCTCCAAAAGGAAAAAATACACAAAAACTTTCATCTAGTGGAAAGAAAAGTTATCAAATTCTTTGTTCCTGAGTACAGGAATTAAAGATGCAAAGATCTGTGCCCACTGAAGAAACATAGTAGAGGAAACACAAGTGAACGGGGACTGTCAGCTCTTCCTCCTGGGTCCTCTATTGGTGTTTTTGCCCTACACTGTTATAGAATCATAGAATCATAGAAAGTTATAGTGCTATGATTCCACTTTCAACATCCTGTGGAATTCTGGGGCTTGTAGTTTACTGAAGCCAAAGAGCTCTCTGGCTGAGAATTCTAAATGCCCCTCTCTAAACTGCAAACACCAGGATTCCATAGAAGGTTGAAAGAGGAATAATAGCACTATAACAGTGTAGTGTGGAAAAGCTCCCAGAAAGCAAGCCCTCAAAACAATACACATCCCTCTTCACCAAAAAGCAAGTGCTTGCAGACTTTGTAAAAAATTCTTTCCAGACAGCACAGATAGCTCACACAAGGAGAGAGTGCCAACTGTTATATCATCTTTGCCAGTCTGTGTGGGGCTTCAGGTAGGAGCTTTAATGGATAGAAAGATCTGATTTGACAGCACTCTTTTTCCAGATGAATTTTGCCTGATGTGATTTAACCTGACTGCTCTTGACATTGTCTGACCAGGAATCACTGACCACTTCCCCTGTCAACGAAAGCCCTGTAGAACAGGATTTTGTACTGCAAAAGAGAGGAAAGGGCAGAAGGTGAGCTGTGTTTTGGGGGAGTCGTTCTAGGTTCTTTGACTTGGCTTGCGATGGAGGTTCTTTTGGAATGTTTGGAGCTCACTGTCTGAGGCCAGCGGCATGCTCCTTATGGCATGTGCAGTCATATCAGTAGGTGTTACTACAATCTGAAAGGGATAAAAAAAAATAACTGCAGGGATGGAGGCGGAAGCATCTGTCATCATCTGCAATGTTTGCCTTCTTGCTAGAAAACCTCCCTGACTACATTTGCAGTAAGTGTAAACTGGTGACTCTCTTAGAGGAGAAGGTCAACACACTGCAACTACATGTTGAGACTCCTCAGCACATTAGAGAACATGAGGGCTTCCAAGATAGAACAGGGGGAGACTTGATCCTACAGAACCAACTGAAAGAGACTGCCAATGAAAACAAAGAGGACTGTAACACTTGAGGAAGCACCCTGGAGGATGATCACTGTTGGGGGATTCGAACCTTGGTCTCCCAGAGTCCTAGTCCAGCACACAAATCACTCCATCCTGCTAGTTGCCTACAGGACGTGTGTGTGTGTGTGTGTGTGTGTGTGTGTATACTTATGTTCTTAACATACTGATTGAGCTATTTCAAAGTTTTGTGCAAATAAGGCACCAACCACTGAACTAATACGGTGAACAAAAAAAAAATGTTAATTTAAATTAATCAACCAAAATTAATTCAGTAATTTTAATGAATTAGTGGGACAGGTACAACTGATGATTAAAATGCCTGGGACAATCAGTGGTGTGACTCATTAAATCTGCCCTTCCTGGAAATCCTAAGTACGATGAAAACACATGCTCAGAGGCATTTTTCTTTTACCAGTTTTTCTCAACATTTTTCCAAGATAGGGTTTTCCTAAGGGATGTGCCTTATTTGAAGGCTGGAAAATTTGTCTCTTACTGAATGAGATGCCAAAACCCTCATACTTTGGTATGTACGGGTAATGAGCTGAATTATATTCTATAAAATCTAACTAAATTTGAGATTCAGCTTATTCTGAATTTTTACCAGAGTTATCAAGCACTTGTTCATATGATTAAAACAGATCCAGGATCGCTGATTAATGCAAAAAGGAAAATGAATAGGGATTTTCATAAAGTGCTTTGTACAGTAACTTTTATTTGGAGAATGTGGACAGTATGCTAATTTTAAATGCTTGGCGGAGGTAACTGAAATCAATACTTTTATTTAGTATTTAGGCAGAACATATTCTTGTGAAAAGGCACTACCTGACTAACAACCCCACCTCTCATGAATTCTGACTGTCCCTTACTGCTATTTTGGAAACCTGGCAATCCCAATCCAGGATTTTTTCATGGCACTTGAGAACAGGTGTGTGTATGTGTGTGCCTCCAAATTGCTTGTCAATTTATGGTAACCCCATGAATTTAAAAGGATTTTTTTAACCAAGAAATACTCAGAGACAGTTTTGCCAGTTCCTTCCTCTGAAATATAACCTACAGTGTGTGGCATTCATTGGCAGTTTCCCATTCAAGTACTAACCAGGGCAGAGAGGCAGCCTTGAATGGGATTATTCATCTTTATCCCCAGGACAGTGGGCTTGAGAACAGTGAACATGGGGTTCCCAAGGTGGAAAAGCCATAGTACATCCTTTTGCAGTTCCCAAAGCTGATATTAGAAGTTGCTGAGGGGAAATGCCTCCTCAAGGCAAGGAGGAGATGAAGAGAAGGGTGCTGATGTATAAAATATGCTAGGGGGATTATTATTTTTATTCTTTTTACCATTTTTAATTAATAAAAACATACAAGCATAGAGAAAACATAAGACAAAACATAAACCAACAAAATCCAACAATCAACACAAATCATACTAAAAAGAGCGAAAACAAAAAACAAAAAAAACCACTACACAGTATAAACAATACATAAAAAAAGAATATATAACAAAACTACAAAACTATAAAAAGAAAAATTAAAAATTGGTTCCCAGCCTTGTTGCAAACAGTTCCCAGTAAACAATCAGTCAGATACCTAACCTTATATAATATTATAACTACATGTTGCTATTCCTATAACATCATAGATATTTATCTAGTTATATATATATATTTAATTAATATCAAACATTAATATACTAATATGTAGTCCTAAACTATATAGTGATAGCCAACAAGATCTGTTAGTAATACTATTGTTAGTAATCCATATAATCTGAAGTTGGGTAAGATAAACTATATAACTGTCAGGATGCCCTTCATATAGAATAATGGGATATGTAGTCAAATGAAATATATTAAAAGGCTTGTAGCAGTAGAAACCCTTATATAAACAATGCCTAACACTGCTAGGAATGTACTGATAACCCCAGCTTGGCTTTCAAGGTCTCTCAGCAGAGGGGAGGGAATGCGGTGAATCTTAAACCCATGTACTTTCACTTTACCTTTAGTCTTCTCACTAAAGTTATTACATGTACTTCACTCCAAATAAATAGTGCTTTATGCATCATATTATTTGCATGCGGATTCTGTTCCTGACAGAGTGAGAAGACTCACAAGTCAACTTTTAACCATGCTACAAGAACTTGAAGAAGAAATCCAGCAGGAGGGAGCTGCTGGTGGGGCAGCAGAAACTCAAGGAACAGAACAAGCTGAGGGAGCTGAAGCGAACCCTACTTTGCCTACAGATGTGCGAGTGAAGTATGTCCTGCAATCCCTGCAGCTACTCCTATTGCTGGGCAAACATGGACATGGGGAAAGCACCCTGACATGGCTTGCAGACAACATTGCTGTGCCACATGTTGGGATGTTACAACCAGCGAAACTGACTTGATGGAACAACTACTAGCCAAAGAAGAGGAAGTAGAATTATTACAAGAAGAGATGTCTAGATTGTGAGCTCAGTTAGCCGACTTGAGGAATCTGGTGCCTCAACTAGGCTGAGCTCAACAGCATGGTCCTGCAGCAGCAGCACCAGTGGCTGCAGCACCAGCATCCCAGGTGGGACCACTACCCCAACTGGTACCCAGACCCTTCCAAGAGATGAAAGCCACTTATGGTGCAGATGGAACCACCCTCAATTACTCCCTCAACGTGGCCTCCAACTACATGGCTCCAACCACATGGGTGACTATGGGAACAGCTTCAGTGATGACACTGCCAGAGTGAGATACCTGAGCCAGCATCTGAAGGGTAAGGCTTCAAAATGGGTCACTACTTTGTTCGACACAAGAGCTGAAGAAACAGTGGATCTCCAACTGTTCATGAACTGGCTCTGGGAGAGGTTTGTAGATCCATTCATACAAAAACAAGCCAGACACCAACTTAGAAAACTGCTCAAGGGAAAAGGAACTGTTGGAAAGTATGCCCACGAATTTAGAAGACTAGTTGCTAAAGTACCAGAATGGAAAGAAGAAACACGGAAGCAGTTCTCTCAGGATGGCTTGAACCCCACCATTCTGGATAGGTGCCTTTCTCAGGGAAATCCTGCCAGCCTGTTGGGCTGTTCATCCAAGCTTGCCAGCAAAGCGGAGAGTTTTCTGGAAAGTGTCCACCTTGCCTGACAGAGACAAGCCCAAGAGACTGGAAGCAGGACTCCTGGATCCAGAAAACTCACCATTCTGAACAGGGAAGAGAGGAAGAAACGGATGTGTGAAGGAACCTGTTTCAACTGTGGAAAAAGGGGGCACATTGCCAGTGATTGCCAAAGCAAAGGGAAGCCTTGTTACCCTGATTTCTGAGGGTCCTGCAGGTCCCGGTCACTGAGTCAGTTATTTTGAGTTCAGGGGTGTCTCTGTCACTGTGCTCAAAATACAATATGGGGAATGGAAAATTAGCTTGAGCACAAGTTGGCAAAGCGAGAGGCAGGGTAACTTAGCAGGATCTTAAAACCCAATGTATATCAGGTCTGGTCAGACCAAAAACCAAACAAAAGGTCTAATAAATGATTTTTATTTTATTTTTATAAAAAGTTAGTCACTGCACACTTACACATGTTCACACTCACTCACACAGAGCCTAAAAGAAAATAAAAAGGGAGGAAAATTGATAGGGGATTTTAGAGAGGGGTTCAGGGTAATACTCCACCTGATTCAGACATCCAGGAAGACCAAATTAGAACGGAGATTGAAGAGCAGTGAAGCTCAGCATGTGTGGGGAGGGCTGAGGGGTACACTTGGCAAACAGAGTGATGGCAAGCTGGGAGGCAAACAGGAGCAACCCCACAAACCGCTTAAAACAGGGGGGGTTTATAGGGGAAAATGTACTTGGAGAGCTAGTCCTTTCCCGGGGAAAACAATGGAGAAAGGGGCTAGATCAAAGCACTCAATGATGGACATCTCCAGCTTGATGATTCGTGATGGTTTGGGAATGTCTCTGCTGGAGTAGAACAAAGGCATCAGCAGAGTGGAAATTGCCCTCACTTGGCAAGCTGATTGTAATTCCATTAAGCTTCCATTTCAGGGCAGAGGACCCCCTGTGTGTTTGATGGTTGGACTGTCTGGAGGGCTCCCTGGGGCTACATGACAGATCAAGTCACTGGCCAGACTGGAATTTTCCTAACATCAGCCATTTGACCATGTCTGCCTACGTGCTCGTCCAGTGACCCTGTCAGACACGTGGAATGATTTCTAATATTAGCCACGTGGAGATATCAATTTGATGTTGTGAATTAATAAATTGTAGACCCCGGGAGAGAGAGCCATTGACCACAGTAACAGCCTACAAAGGAGAAAACAAAACCTCCCACTCCAAAGCCAGCACCCTGCAAATGTGAAACCCTGAAGTCGCAGGTCAAGCACTCAGGGGCAGGACCCTTCGCACATGTTTGTGAGGGCGAAAACAGTCCTCTGCCTCCCTCTGACTCTGACAGTGATGAATGGACTCCGGACCAGTCTGCGAATGTAAGTGCCACCAATATTCGTCATGTATTTGTTACAGTACAGTTACAAGAGACAGATGGGGTATTTAGTGACTACAAAACCTTAGTTGATACTGGATGTACTACAAGCTTATTGAACCCTGTAGTGGCCAAAGAACTGCTAGTTGAATTTGAACCACTCAAAAAATCTGTTTGACGCAAATGGATGGTTGCCTGATGTTGGGAAAACCAATCAGAGTGTTACCCTGATTTCTGGGGGTCCTGGGAGGGACACCTAAGTGCACTCCAAATATTACTAAGTTGGGGGAATTTGCAAGGAGCACACGCTAGCAATACGAGAGGCAGGGTAACGTAGCGAGATCTTTAACCCTATGTTTATGGGGTCAGGCCGCGACAAGAACTAGGCAAGTTGTTCAATTAAAAGATTTTATTAAACTTTCCTTAATTAAGCAAACAACGATAGACTCACACACTCATCCAAGAACTATGGAAGCAGAAAGTGAGGAAAATTGATAGGGGTTTTCAGAGGAATTCTGGGGTGATACGCCACCTGATCCTGTAAAAGAGAAGATAGAGATCGAGGCTTGGGTTCGTGGTTTCCCAGCACATGGAGGCTGAGGGGAGGCTCGCTGAACAGAGCGGCAGCAGTTCAGGATGCAAGGCACGAGCATTCCAACAAGGAGCTCAAACTTGGGGTTTTTATAGGGAAGATCGTACCTGGAGGCTAGCCCTCTCCCGAGGAGAACAATAGGGTTTTTAGTGGAGA
Organism: Ctenosaura bakeri; assembly: GCA_948474755.1. Classification (NCBI taxonomy): domain Eukaryota; kingdom Metazoa; phylum Chordata; class Lepidosauria; order Squamata; family Iguanidae; genus Ctenosaura; species Ctenosaura bakeri. The sequence goes on along the minus strand of CAOLHI010002375.1, from coordinate 100,987 downwards.
CAAAGCCTCTGAAAGGTCAAAATTAGAATTGATAAGATTTGGCCAGCACTGCCAATTGTTAGAACAGTATGTAGATGACGAGCGCTTAACATTTGTATAGAGCAAGCAGTTCGGGGCTGAGAGCCCTTGTATTTGCTTAATGGTCGGCTGTGTCTGGAGGGCACCACCGGCTGTGCGACAGATGGTTGTTTACTGGCCTAGACCTAACGTGCATAAGTAAGGCCATGTGGCCCTGCCTGCCTACACAGGCTTTCCGTGACCCTTTCAGACATGTGGAGTTCATCTTATGGAGTGCCACGTGGAAATATTAACCATAACCAATATGAAATTGTAGACCTCAGGTTGGAGCCAGATAACTGCAGTAACAAGAGAAAGGACCAAACCCATTAATGTGAAGGTGGGAATCATGCAAGGTCCCTTATGGTTCTTAGTGCCAAGCAAAATTGGGTTCCAAGTAGTCCTTGGGTTCGATTGGCTAAAAAGACATCACCTCAAAATCGAGGTATTGTACAACTAAAGAACAAGGTTCCCAACACACAAAGTACTCCCCTTATGGGGATACTGAAACCAGGCATGGCACTAAAGCTGAGCGCCAAAGAGCTGCAGAAAATCCCAAAACAATACTGAGGCCTATGAAAGGTTTTTGAAGTATGTGAAGTTGACAAGCTCCCACCCCACAGAGACTTTGACTGTAAATTAAGACTTATAGAAGGAGCAAAGATTCCCAAACCCAAGATTGATCCCATGACCAAATAAGAGCTGGGGGCGCTGAGAAAGCTCCTGAATAAAAACTTACAACATGGGTTCATTAAACCATCCTCGTCACCAATCACCAGTTCAGTGTTTGTCTGACAAAAGTGAGATCGGGGGGAACCCAAGGCTCATTATGAACTATAATCTTATCAATCAAGCGGTACTCTCTAACTCCTATTCGATCTCGCTCACAGCAGATATAACAGCTCAATTGATCCAGGGTAAATATTTCACAAAACTAGATCTCAGAGAAGTCTTTCATTGGATTAGAACGGACCCTGAGAGTGAATAGCTCACTGCATTCTCCACCGTCTTGGGAAATTACCAATAGACTGTTCTTCCTTTCGGACTACAAGCAGGGCCTGCGGTATTTCAAATGTTCCTGAACTCTGTTCTGCAGGAATTCCAATATGATGGGGTCGTGGTGTACTTAGATGACATTCTAATTTACTCTAAAACTCTCCCCCAGCACGTGGAACTATAAAGACTTATAGACAAGAAACTTTTTGTGAAATTGTCTAAATGAGAATTTCACACTCAAACCTTTGATTACCTCAGATACAGAATATGCAACAATACCCTGAAAAAGGACCCATCCAAGATTGACGTGACCGTGAACTGGCCACCTCCAAGAACACGTAAAAAACTACAGCAATTCCGGGGATTTGCTAACTTTTACCTCAATTTTATTGACGGCTTTGTCATGATCGCATTACCAAATCTGGTCAAGAACTTTAGCTTTAAACTAAATCCTTGTGCGGTTGGAGAAGATAGCTTAAATGTCTGTCCACGTGATAAAAAATAATGAAAAAAAATGTCTGTCCACAAGGAAGCTCTAAACCCATAGATGTGAATTCTGGAAGAGAAGGTGAAGGAGTAAGTAAGATTCACACTAGAATAAAAGATTAGGACAAACAGCACTTTAATTGTCTGTACACTAATGAACCACACTTGGGAAACAAAAAAGACAAACTGAAGTTCTAGTGCAGGAAGGTTAATATGACTATTCCCACAATTAAATTATAATAATTGAAGGATATAATCTGTTCAAAAAGGGGAAGTCAAGAGGGGAGAGTAGCATTATATTTCAAAGACATTTTGAAATTCACTTGTACAGAAATACATGTGGGTGAACAAATTGAACCAGTAAAGAGAATTTTGTTAAAAATAAATGGACAAAAAAATAAAAACAATCTTGTGGTAGGAGTTTATTAAAGACCACCAGACCAAGATGATGTGGTGGATGATCCTTTTCTGAAACAAATCTCAGAAATCTCCAAGAAGCAACAACTCGTAATTATGGGGGATATTATGCTGATATCTGTAAAGTACAATAGTACAGTACAATATGCTGACTATAAGATTCAATAATTAGAGTTTTGGTAAAAGTAGCAGTTGAAGCATTTGAACTGTATTTGAAATTAGAGAAGTTATTTTTATGTAGAATTATCTTTAGTCTGCAATAGGGAAGCTGGAATGACTTTCTAATTAATTAATTTAGTTAATTATTATGTTTCTTTTTTCTCTGTTTGTCCTTCCTATTTACTTGTAATTTATTGTTTATTTTTTGTTTTGTTAGTAAGTACTGTGAAAACTTTTGATATAGAAAAGCCCATGCATCTACACAATAAACTCAAGGAAGAAATGGAAAGCAAAAAGAGCAAGTATAAAGAACTGAGGAAAGGACAAATCACCAAGGAAGAACTCAAATGTGTAGCCCAAGCTTGCAGGAATATTGTAAGAAAAATTAAAGCTCAAAATAAGCTGAGACTGGGTAGAGAATGTTACTGTAGCTTCTAGCCCAGACTTGGGGGGATATTAGATATCACTTTGATATCAATAATTTGGCCTTCTTTACTTATTCCTCTCCACGTGCTGCAAGGTCCCCCAGACAAGCTCGCAGACAGGCATGGTCACTAATCGCTGTAATATTCCAAACAATACAGGCTGGCCAGAAATAGCTGTCCCGCCGCTCCAGGAGACCTCAAAGGCAAGTACTCTATTATGTATGCATGCTACTTACAAAGAACTCCCTGCACCGAGCAGGCAGCTTGATTAGATGAATCCTCATCTGTCAAGCACTCTGCATTTGCATACTGTCTACTCTATTGATAATTTGGACTTAATCATGCTAAATTCCAATCTTTCGGAGGTTTTGTCTCCAGCCCGAAACTCATTGTTTTCCCCAAGTATGGACTAGCCTGCTGTTACCCTGTATGTTGGGGGTCCCGGGAGGGGCACCCAGATAACCAAATAAAAACACAAGTTGGAGAAATTTAGCTTGAGCACTCTCTCAGCTAAACGAGAGGCAGGGTAACTTAGCAAGGATCTTTTAACCCTACGTATACAGCATCAGGTCAGAGAGCAGCTAGACAAGGTTTTCAAAGTAACAAACAATATTTTATTAAAGACAAGAAACACACAAGACAAAACGTAAACTAACTAACTGAGAAATAGAAACGGAGAGCTTTTCGGGAAAGGCAATACGACACCTGGTCTTGTAGTCCTGGAGAGAAGCGAGGTTCTGGGGAAGAAAGCTCAGCGGTGCTCGTTGAGGGGAGTTCTTTCAGACAACCGGCAGCAAGGCGGGATGGAAGTCCAAAGTAGTCTGAAGACATCCCAAAAGTGGGGACTTTTTATAGGGTGGAGTTTACCTATAGGCTATGTCATGCTTGGTGAGAACAAAGGAAATTTGGAGTTGGACAAAGGAGTTGGAAAAGGTCAAGTTTTGCATGATTGGTTTAGCTTTGACTGACAATAGCGTGGCCAGTTCGTTAATAGCTCGATACAAAGGAATGGCTTGGCTCTTGGCTGCATGGCTTTGTGTAGATCCGAGCCAAGCCGAGCCGGTTTGCAGGGAGGTTTTTCCCTAAAGCAACAGAGAGGTTTAAACTGCCTGCTTGAATGGGGTTTTGGAATGTACAACCATTAACGGCCACGCCCATACGTGCTCGTCCAGGAGGCCTCTGCAAACACGTGGAGTGGGGTGGCAGAGAAATGTCAAGCAAAGGCCATATTATTTGATATCAAAAGGATATCTAGTGCTCTCACCTGACATATAATAACCGTGATAACACTGCAGCCACATTTTCCCCTATAAAAACCCCTGACTTTGAGAGCTTCTTTGGATTGCTTCCGACGTCCATCCAGCCTTGCTGCCGCTTTGCTTGGCTAGCCTTCCCCTCAGCCCCACGTACTGAGACTGCATACCTCTGAACTTCTGCTGCAGACTACCCGGGCTTCAGGACAGGTATAGTATCACCCAAACCAACAACTCCTCTAAAAATCCCTCTATCCCACTCCAACCTTTATTTCCTTAGTTCTCTGCGTGAGTGTGTTGCATACACTGTTTGATTGTATTTTAATAAAGATCACAATTATTATTTCACTTCTGTTTGCTCCTTGACTTGGCCTGACCCCATAGACATTGGGTAAAAGATTCCGCTCTGTTGCCCTGCCTCTTGCATTGCTAGCTTGTGCTCTTGGCTAATCTCCCCAATTTATATAATTGAGAGCGCATTTAGGTGTTCCTCCCGGGTCCCCCAGAAAACAGGGTAACAGCAAGCAAAAAGAAACAATTTTTTTTCCTCAAATATGTCTGAAGCAAGAGAGTGCCAAAGACAACAGTAGGATTGCTACTCAGTGAGGATGGTAAAATGCTACCAGATCACAAGGAAAAGGCGGAAGTGCTCAATACTTAGTTTGTTTCATTTTTCGCAAAAGAGGACAATATGCTTTCATGCATTAGTAGAGAACTGGCTAAGGAATCCAGGGCCATTTCCACACTACAGTGTTAAACTGCTGCTATTCCACTTTCAACGCCCTGTGGAATTCTGGGGTTTGTAGTTTACTGAGACCAAAGAGCTCTTTGGCTAAGAATTTGAAGTGCCCTTCCCTAAACTACAAACTCCAGAATTCCATAGGAGGTTGATAGTGGAATAGCAGCACTTTAACACTGTAGTGCGGAAATGGCCCAGGCTGCAAATCGCAATTCATAGGGAGTTAGTCAGGAATCACCTAGTCAACCTGAATGACTTCAGATCTGCAGGGCGATATGAGCTTCATCCAAGAATATCAAAGGAACTTGCTGACATATATTTTTTTCTGATGAGATCTCCAGTTTAATAGGTGATGGAATGCTGTGGATGTCATTTTTTCTGGTTTTCAGCAGAGCATTTGATAAAGTCTCCCATGATATTTTGATTAGCAAACTGACTAAATATAGATTAAAAAAACCCATAAGATACATCCATAATTGGTTGGAAAATTGTGCTTAAAGAATTGTCATTGGTGGCTGTGCTTCAAGTTAGAAGGAGGTCTCAAGTGGAGTGCTGCACTGTGCTCAAAATATTCTGCGTTGGTTAGGCCTCATCTGGAGCACTGCATTCACTTCTGGAGGCTTCATTTTAAGAAGTATACAGACAAGTCTGACTGAGTTTTTAAAAAGAACAAAGAGGGTGATAATAGTTATGGAAAACAAAACATATAAGTTGATATTGAAGGAGCCGGTCATCTCCAGCTTGCTAAAGAGAAGACTGAGGGCTGACATTGTTATCACGGTTATGATATGTCCGGTGAGAGCACTAGATATCCTTTTGATATCAAATAATTTGGCCTTTGCCTGACCTTTCTCTGATACCCTACTCCACGTGTTTGCAGAGATCTCCTGGACAAGCATGTAAGGGCGCGGCCGTTAATGGTTGTACATTCCAAAACCCCATTCAGGCAGGCAACTTAAGCCTCTTCGTTGCTTTAGGGAAAAACCTCCCTGCAAACCAGCTTTGCTCGACACATAGACACACAAAGCTGTACGGCCAAGAGCTAAGCCATTCCTTTATGTCGGGTCATCAACGTACTGGCCACTCTATTGTCATTAAGAGCTAAGCTAATCATGCAAAATCTGACCTTTTCCAACTCCTTTGTCCAACTCTAAACTCCCTTTGTTCTCACTAAGCATAACATAGCCTGTAGGTAAAATCCACCCTATAAAAAGTCCCCACTTTTGGGGCTTCCTTGGATCACTCTGGACTTCCATCCCGCCTTGCTGCCGCTCTGTCCAGTGAAGTTTTCCCCTCAGTTCTCCACAACTGAGTCTGCCTCCCTTCTTGGAACCCCGTCTCTCTCTCCAGGACTACGAGACCAGGTGTCGTATTACCCATCCCCAAGCTGTCTTTTTCTGCTTCCAAGTTAGCTAGTGTGTGTGTGTTGTCCCGTTTGCTGTTTATCTCTCAATAAAACTGTTATTTTTGTTACTTTAAAACTTGTCTGGCTATGTTCTCTGACCTGAAGCCGTAGACATATGGTACAAGTTCCTTGCTAAAGTTACCCTGCCTCTCGTTTAGCCAAGAGAGTGCTCAAGCTAAATTCCCCCAACTTGTGTTTTTATTTGGTAATTTGGGTGCCCCTCCCGGGACCCCCAACATACAGGGTAACACATCCTTTGGGTTTGATTAGCCGACGAGTTACAATCTATTTAACAGTAGCATTTTCAAGCCTACATTTTACTGGCTTTCTTGTGAGAATATCATAGAGTACCTTGTCAAAAGCCTTAGTGAAGTCAAGATATGCTATATTCACATCATTCCCTTAATCTACCAAATTTATAACACTCTAAAAAAAAAAAGTTTGATCTGACATGACTTGTTTTTGAGAAACCCATGTTGACTTTTAGTGATCACTGAAAGTATTTCTGACTGTCTATTTAATTATCTTCTCTAGAATCTCTCCAGGCATTGATGTCAGGCTGATGGGGCAGTAATTTGGGTTACCACTCTGTCAGCTGCCCCATGAGGGTTTGATCTTTTTCTAACACCATTTTTGAAGATGGGAATAGCATTTGCCTTCCTTAACTCTGCTGGGACTTCTCTTGATCTCCAGGAATTTTCTAGGAAGATTATTATTGCCAGTGGTTCTGAGAGGACTTCTACCAGTTCTTTTAATATCCTTAGATGCAGTTCATCTGACCTTGGAGACGTGAATTCATTTAGCATAACCAGGTATTCCTATACTACCTTTTTACCTATTCTGTGCTGCATTTTCCCTACTGTATCATCTGCTCCATTTTCCCTAGGTTGAGCACTGTTTTCCTTTTGGAAAATGGGCCGAAGAAGGTGCTAGGCCGTTCTGCCTTTTCTCTATCTCCTGTTAGCATTTCATCATCTTCTTTACATAATGGCCCTATCATTTCCTTATTTTGTTACAGACATAGTCAAAAGAGCCCTTTTTGTTGTTTTAACCTCTCTAGCAAACCTAAACTCATTCTGCATTTTAGCTTTTCTCACTTTCTCCCTATACATGCTGCCTATTCCTTCATCTTTGGTGACTTCCTCCTTTTTCTATTTCTTTTGAAACTGTGCCTTCACTAATTTGCTTTTAGGAAAATCCCATTCCTTATGAATTCCCCTCTCTATTAGTATTACTGATTACAGGATCACATACAGTATTTCTGAAATCTATTTTACTGAAATCAGATTTCTTAAAGTCTAGAATGAGTGTTGACCATGCTTGGCCTCCCCTTTCCACTGTATAACAAACTCCCAGCGAACATGGTCACTCTCACCTAAGGATCCTGCCCCTTCCACCCTATTAACCAGATCATCACTGTTGGTTAGGATCTGATCTAAAATAAATGAATCCCTTTTTTACTCTCCCACCTTCTGGACAATGAAATTGTCTGCAAGGCAAGTGAGGAATTTATTGGACCATATCTTCTTGGCAGAATTTGACTTCCAACAAATACCAGGATAGTTGAAATCTCCCATATTACTATATCTTCCCTTCCAAATGAATTTAGCCATCTATTCTAGGAAGGCCTCATCTAAGTTGGGTTTGGGGGTCTGTAGTAGACTCCCCTGTTTTTTTTCTCTCTCTCTTAATTTTTATTCAGATGCTCTCAACCTGGCTTCCAGGATTTAAGCTATGGATCTCTTCACAGGTAAAAACATTATTGACATATAATGTAACTCCTCCTCCTTTCCTCTGAAATAGTCTATACCCTTCTATTAGTACATTACAAACATGAGACTCATCCCACCAGGTTTCAGTGATGCCTGTTAGCTTTGCTTTGCTGTGTTAAGAGTTCAAGTTCATTTTGTTTATTTCTCATGCTCTGTGCATTAGTATAGAGACATCCAAGACCATGAGTCATTCCCCCAGCTGCTTATTTAAGTTTTTTTTTTCCCTCCTAGTGTTGGCTTCTTGTACTATTGGGCCAGTTCTCTGTAACATTTGGACTATAATCTTCAGCACTTAAATGAACTCAAACCTTCAAGAATATTGTCTCCATCCCCTGCATAGCTTAGTTTATAGCCCTTCTGGTCAAGCTTGTGAGACTTTTAGCAAAAATGTTCTTGCCAACTGCTATGAGGCTGGCAGCAGACAAAAAAAGCCAATGAAATTCTGGGCTTCCTCAACAGAAGCATAGTGGCTAAATTGAGGAAAGTTCTAATGTCTTTTCATTCTGTTTTGGTTAGGCCTCATCTGGAATACTGTGTCCATTTCTGGCCATGATAGAGCAAGAAAGATATTGACAAGCTGGATCATGTTGAGAGAAGGCAATCAAAATGATACGTCTGGAAACCAAGCCTTATGAGCAATAACTTAGGGATCTGGCTATATGTTGCTTGGAGGAGAGAAGTCTTGAGGTGTGCTACTTTTAAATATCTAAATGCACGTTGTGTATGGGATGGAGAAAACTTGTTTTCTCCTGCTCCAGAGGCTAGAACACAAATCAATAGATTTAAATTACAAGAAAAGAGATTCCACCTAAACATTAGAAAGGACTTTCTTACTGTAAGAGCTGCTTGACAGAGGAATAGATTGCCTTGTTGGGCGGTGGAGTCTCCTTCTTTTGAGGTCTTTAAATAAGAGTTTGGATGGGTATCTTTCAGGAGTCCTTTAGTTATGTATTCTTGCATGGTAGAGAGTTGGACTAGATGGCCCTGATGGTTCTTTCAAGCCCTTAGATTCCATGATTATGTGGCTTCATGAGGAGGACAATCAACGACAAAAGAATATACCTCTGCTCTAATTCCTGTAATGCATTAGGCATTTTGCATCATCCTAATTAGATTGCACACAGTATTTGAGAGCATTTGACAACATCTGATAACTGACCATCAGACTATCTTCTGTGCTCAAGATTTCTCCATATCATACAACCAGCATGCAAGCAAATTTACTGAGGAATCCCATATTGAGTGACTGTGACAGGAGACGCACTAGGCAATGTTTGACACATCATCCCCCTGACCAACATGACAGTAAAACTCCTCAGATATTCCAGAAGCACATTCCACCCATGTGGCTGTTCCACCATAAATGTGAAGAACATTTAAAATGTGGGTGACGTGGAGTCATGAATAGTACATATAGTACAGGAAGAGCACACACACACTGCCCTCTATCTCTGCGGGTTTCCATTTGAGAGTGAATTCATGAACAGAGTCATCCTGTGGAAAGATGTTCCCTCTGCAGTTCATCAGATTTAAATGCGGGAAAGTTTTAGGGTTTTGTTCAAATTAGAAGAGGCATACAAATGTTTGTGCATCTCTCTGTGTGTGCATGCCTTCAAGTTACCTATTAACTTATGGTAACCCCATGAATACCATAGAGTTTTCTTAGGCAAGAAATACTCAAAGGTGGTTTGACACTGGTTTCCTGTGAAATGAAACCTACAGCACCTGGCATTCCTTGGTGGCTTCCCCAATGATAAATAATAAATAAATAAATACATATGTTTTATTATGGATTGTAGTCCTGCTTAACCCAATCCAGTTTCTAAGTCAGCCCATCTGCAGTACCTCTTTTTATGACTTACATGCAAAAGGTGACTGGAGCATCCTATCTTTCAATCAAATATAATATAATAAAGTCCAAATCCTAGTGTTCTCTGGCAATTCAGTTTGATTCTCCTTTTATATCCTATACTTTCCAGAATGTAGGTTTCATTTAACTTGATGGGTTTTGCTTCGAATGGACAGGCACACTCATAGTGTCAGCTTGCCCTCCATTATTTGTTAATGGGCTATGAAGTATGTAATAGATAGCTGAGAACCATTAGGTAAATGCTGCCTAGTACTGGAATGGAATGCACTGATAACAGCAGCCAGATTCCCAGGAACTTCAGATGAGAGAGAGGTCTCAGGGGATCTTAAACTCAATCACTTTCACCTTCCTTCAGTCTTCGCACTAAAGTCATCACATGTACTTCACTCCAAATAAATAGTACTTTATGCATTATATTATTTGCGTGTGGATTCTGTTCCTGACAGAGTGTGAAGACTCACAATCCAACAGTACAAAATGTTTCAAGACGTGGTGCTAGACACTGAAGAAGATACCCAGCAGGGGGGAACCGCTGGAGCAGCAGGGACTGAAGGAGCTGAACAAGCTGAAAGGGCTGAAGCAGTTCCAACTTTTACACTGGCCATCAGAGCTAAGGTGCTCCCTTCGAATCCCATGACCATTCATACTGCGGGACAAACCTGGGCATCCTGACATGCAGAGGCGACAGCACCGTTGAGCCACTTGATGGGACACTACAGTGAGTGAGGCTTCTTTGGTGGAACAATTGTTGGCTAAAGAAGATGAAGTGGAGCAACTGTGCACTTAGATGGCCAAAATACATGCTCAGATGGCAGACTGGTAGAATCTAGGGCCCCAACTAGGCAAACTCCAGCAACAAGGAGCAGCCGCAGTGGCAGCAGTCCCACGAGGAGGCCCCTTCCCAGCCGGGCCTAAGACCCTTCAGGGAAATGAAAGCTACCTACAATGGAGATGGAGTGACTCTCAACTATTTCCTTAATGTGGCCTCTACATGGCGGACTATGGGAACAGCTTAACGACAATGCGGCCAGAGTAAGGTACCAGAGCCAGCATCTGAAGGGAGAGGCTTCAGAATGGGTTGCTTCTTTATTTGACATAAGAGCTGAAGAAACTGCAGATTTGCAACTACTCAGAGAGAGGTTTGAAGACCCCTTCATACAGGAACAGGCCAGATACCAACTGAGGAAACTGCACCAGGGGAAAGGGACTGTGGCCGAGTATGCTTGTGAATTCAGAAGACTAGCTGCTAAAGTCCCCGAATGGAATGATGAAGTCCTAAAGCAGTTCTTCTAGGATGGTTTGAACCCAAACATACTGGATAGATGCCTTTCCCAAGGCAACCCTGCCAGCTTGCTGGGCTGGAAGAGGGTTTCAGGGGAAGTGGAGAGCATTCTTGAGAGAGTCCAACTTGCTCAGCTGAGGCAAGCCCAAGAAACGGGATGCAGGACCACCGGAGGCAGGAAACTCGGTCTGGACAATGAAGAGAGAAGGAGACAAATGAGGAAAGGAGCCTGTTTCAACTATGGGAAAAGAGACCACATTGCCACAAAATGTCAGAACAAGGGCAAACAACCAGCTGAGAAAAAGAGGCCTCCACTCCGCAAAAGCAAGACCCCAGAGCCACAGGCCAAGTGCTTGGGCGAGGGATCCTTTGTGCGCACTTGTGAAGACAGCGAAAGTGCCCCTCCACTTTCTGACTCTGATAGTGATGAATAGACTCAAGACCAGACTGTAAACATAAGTCTCACCAACTCTTGTCATGTTTTTTTTATAGTACAGTTGCAAGGGAGCGATGGGGCATTAAGGGACTACAAGGCCTTGGTTGACTCAGGATGTACTATGAGTTTACTGAACCCTCTAGTGGCAAAAGAACTACTTGTTGAATTTGAACTGATGAAAAGAGCTGTTAATTTAACTGAGATGGATGGCCTTCTGAAGGTAGGAAAATCACTCAATGAGTACACCAAGCCTATAGATGTCCAGGTGGGAAGCATACGAGGCCCCTTGTGATTTTTAGTGCCAGATAAAATTGGATTCCAGGTGGTTCTTGGGTTCAACTGGCTAAAATTACATAACCCTAAGGTTAACTGGTCCCAAGGCTCTGTGAGACTCAGGAGGAAGGGCACTAGGACTCCACGGAATCTCTCTGTAGAGGCAGCTAAAGGTGCTGCAACATTGGAGCTGAGTGCTGAGGAATTGCAAAAAAATCCCCAACAATACTGGGACCTGCAAAGGCTTTTCGAAGTGTGCAAAGCCGACAAGCTTCCTCCACATAGAGACTTTGACTGTAAATTAGGATTTGTGAAAGGAGCTAAAATTCCAAAAACCAAGAAATACTCTATGACTGGACAAGAAATGGCAACGTTGCGGAAGTTCCTAAGCAAAAACCTGCAACGTGGTTTCATTAAACCATCGTCTTCCCCCACCACAAGTCCAGTATTCTTCCAACAAAAATGAGATGGGCGGGAGCCGAGACTCATCATAAACTATAATCTCATTAACCAGGCATTGATCCCCAATGCCTATCCCATTCTACTCATGGCGGACACAATGGCACAATTAGTACAAGGGAACTATTTCACAAAACTGGATCTCTGGGAGGCTTTTCATCAGATAAGGATGGCCCCCGAGAGTGAATGGCTCACTGCCTTTTCCACCTCTCCCCCTTAGGAACTACCAAGGGACTGTGCTTCCCTTTGGTTTGCAAGCAGGGCCTGCCATGTTTCAAATGTTTTTGAACTCTATTCTGCAAGAATTTCTTTACAATGGTGTTGTGGTGTATTTAGATGACATACTGATTTTATTCCAAGACTCTTCCAGAATACATAGAACTAGTAAGTAAAGTGTTACAAAAACTTATTGACAATGAACTGTATATTAAGTTGTCTAAGTGTGAATTCCACACACAGAAATTTACAAAAATGTATTGACAATGAACTGTATATTAAGTTGTCTAAGTAACTTCCACACACAGACATTTACAAAAACTTATTGACAATGAACTGTATATTAAGTTGTCTAAGTGTGAATTCCACACACAGACATTTGACTACCTTGGATACAGAGTTTGCAACAATGTACTGAATATGGACCCCTCCAAGATTAAAGCTATCTTGGACTGGCCAGTTCGGAAAACCTGCCAACAACTTCAGCAGTTCCTAGGCTTTGCTACTTCTACCACAACCTCATCAACAATTTTGCCACCCTCACATTGCCACTAACAGACCTCTTAAAGACCACATCTGTTAAAAAGAACCAAACAACACCTACACCAAAGAAACTGGTATGGACTGAAAAATGCCAGACTGCATTTGATGAACTCAAACGTATGTTCACTACTGAGCTGCTGCTACTTTTCCCTGACTCGGAGAAGAAATTAATTGTGCAAACAGACGCCTTTGATTTTGTGATGGGAGCAGCACTCCTACAACACAAAAAAAGACAGCTGAAACCATGCTTGTTCATCTCATGGAAATTTACTTCAACCCAACAAAAATTGTTAATATGAGAAAAAGAAGCATAAGCGATACATTTCACCCTCAACACCTGGTGACATTTCCTAGAAGGTGCCAGACTACCTTTCAAAGTTGGTGTGATCACTGAAACCTCAAAACCCTAGAAACTGCCAGAAAATTGAACCCCAAGCAAGCGTGTTGGGCAGAATTCTTTCAGTGTTTCAACTTCAAAATAATCTTCAAGCCAAGAAAATCCAACACCCTTGCCAATCTGCTTTCACAACTCTCTAACCATGAGTCACCTGAAAATATACCTGAACCCAAGCAACAGACACTTTTCACCCTAAGCACGCTTGGACTTGATGTGACCACTGAACACTGAAAGCCAACTACATCAAAGACGCATGGCTAAAATCTCACCCTGACCTAGGCCCTTTTCGCACCTTACCTGATCCTGGTATGGATGCCTAGGGATCACACGAGCAGCCTCTTGTGAGAGGCACTCATGTCCCCTTTGATTCTTCTCCGCAGTAGCTCCCTGCTGGCTGGCAGGAAGCATGAGGGCTCTGTCTCCTCCTTCTGCAGTGCAGCTAGGTACTTTCCCAGGCTGCGCTGATGGTGAGGAAGCACTAGGGCCGTGTCTCTGGAGGCAAGTGCATGTGGGGCCCCAGAGGGATGTGCAATTGCACATAATTTTTGGCAACAAGCTGAAAATGATATATTCTGCAATCGCCACCTACTGGTCCCGGCAGCTTCGCACAATTGCAAGAACGTCATGTGGAATGGTCCTCGCAATCGCGTGATGCTCTAGAGGCCCTTTCACATGAGAAATGGCATGTGAAAAGGGTCCCAGTCACTTGGACTGATGGAATTTCCTTTGTTGGTTCCAAATCATATGTCCTGCTGCAATGCCGGAACACTGTACTCAAGAGACATCACAATCTTAAATCTGCATTTCACTTTGGCTTTCTAAAGACACTACATGCTATCAGATGTAATTTCTCTTGGCCTGCCCTTCACAAGAATGTACAAGGTTACATTAGAAATTGTCCCACCTGTGTCACCTGTAAATCTAGAAACTCAAAACCACATGGACTTTTGAAATCGCTCCCAACTTCTAGACCTTGGGACACCATTTCATGGGACTTCATCGTTGGGCTGCCGAACAGTCAAGGGTGCTACATCATCTGAGTGGTCATGGATCAATTCTCTGAACAGTCTCACTTCATTCATTTGAAGAAAGTTCCTACAGCAGAAAAACTTACCCAATTGTTTATCTCTCACATTTGGTGTCTGCATGGGACATCCTTCTGCATTATATCAGATACAGAACAAATTTTCACTTCCAAGTGCTGGACCTCTTTCCTAAAATCTATTGAAGTCAACCAAAAGCTATGCAGCAGCCATCATACACAAAAGGATGGACAGGCCAAAAGAGTCAAACCCTTGAACAATACCTTCGATGTTTCATCAACTCCAACCAATCCAATTGGGTATCCCTCCTCCCATTTGCCGAATTGGCCCACAACTCTGCTATGTATGCCTCAACTGGAAAATCGTCCTTTGAAGTTCTCTATGGAATTGAGCCAAAACAGTTTCCTTCGATTGCTCGCTCTGACACATATCCCTCCTCTCTCAACGACTGGATCTAGCACATTTCTTGACCAAGGCTTCTCACAAACGCTTTGCTTATGCAAATCGGCAACATAACTCTACAAACCAGGGGATCTTGTCTATCTGTCTACCAAGAATTTAACTTTTGAGGGCCCATCTAAAAAACTTGCTCCTAAATTCGTTGGTCTCTTCCCTATCAAAAGAGTTGTGAATGATGTAACTTTCAAAATCTCATTACCCACTAAGTACAAACTGGTTCACCTTGTTTTTCATTGTAGCTGACTGAAACCAGCCCCTTTTTCAGACTCTTCTCTGACTGACTCTGGCCTCATCGAGGTATCTGAGATCCTCAATTCCACGTCCCAAAAGGGCCGGCTTCAGTACCTGATTCTCTAGAAGAACTTCCCACCTTACTTGGCTGAATGGGTCCACGCAACTGGTGTTTTTCCTCCTAACCTTGTTGCCTCTTTTCACAAAACTCACCCTACTAAGCCTTCCTTGCTTTAATATTAACTTGTACTCATGCACCTGCTTAATATATATATTCTTTTGTTTTCTTTTCAGGAGGGGCAGGATGTTGGGTTGCCCTCTATTGTTTGTTAATGGGCTATGTAGTAGGTAATAGATGTAGCTGAGAACCACTAGGTAAACACTGCCTGGTACTGAAATGGAATGCACTGATAACAGCGGCCAGATTTCCAGGGACTTCAGATGAGGCAGGGGTCTTGGGGAATTTGAAGCTCAATCACTTTCATTTTCCTTCAGTCTTTGTGTTACTGCAGTTTCTAGCCCAGACTTGAGGTGACATAGATATCATTTTGATATCAATAATTTGGCTTTCTTCTACCATCCCTCTCCATGTGTCTGTGAGGTCCACCGGACAAGCTCACAGTCAGGCTCTGCCCCTTAATTGCTGCAATATTCCAAACAATACAGGCAAGCCAGAAATAGCCATCTCGCCACTTTAGGAGACCTCAAAGGCAAGTACCCTCATTATGTATGCACGCTGCTTACAAAGAATTCCCTGCCCCGGGCAGGTAACTTGACAAGCTGGATACTCAAATGTCAAGCACTGCACATCTGCATACTGGCTACTCTATTGTCAATTCGGACCTAACTTAATCATGTTAAATTCTGACCTTTCGGAGGCTTTGTCTCCTGTCCTACACTCATTGTTTCTCCCCAAGTATGGAATACCCTGTGGCTCCATTTCTCCCTATAAAAACCCCTGACTTGGAGAGCTTCTTTGGATCGCTCCGGACTTCCATCCAGCCTTGCTGCCACTTTGTTTGGCGAGCTGTCCCGTCAGTTCCACGTACTGAGACTCCATACCAACGAACTCAATCTTCAGACTGCCCGGGCTTCAGGACAGGTGTAGTATTGCCCAAACCAACAACCTCTCTTGAACATTCCATCTATCCCACTCCAACCTTTATTTTCTATAGTTATCTGTGTGAGTGTGTTGCATACACTGTTTGTCTGTATTTAATAAATATCACAATTATTCTTAAACTCTGGTTTGCTTCTTGGCTTGGCCTGACCCCGTAGACATTGGGTAAAAGATTCCGCTGCATTGCCCTGCCTCTCGCATTGCTAGCTTGTGCTCTTTGACTAATTTCCCCAACTTGTTTAATTGTGAGCGCATTTGGTGTCCCTCATGGGACCCCCATTAAACAGGATAAGATTTGCACTAAAGTCATTACATGTGCTTCACTCCAAATAAATAGTACTTTATGCATTGTACTATTTGCAAGTGGATTCTGTTCCTGACACATAGTGACACATGCATAGGATACAGAGAGATTGAGAGAAAGAGAGAGAGAAAGAGACAAAGAGATAAGAGTTCCCTTCAGAATCCTTTTTGTGTGTGTTTCTGTGTGTTGAATGCACCCATGTGCATGCTGTGCAATCTGGAGGCACTGAGCAAATGGGAAATCTTCAATGTGCCAAATTGCAGGAGTATGATTTGTGTTCATGGTCAGGTACATGTGCTGTGTGGGTTTAAAGACTCATTTAATCTTTTTGCTATTTTTTCTCCAAACCTCAAAGTTTAGCCAGGGCAAAGTTCTGAGGGTGGCAGCTAGAGCAGGATCTGGAGTAAATGGCAGGACAAGGTGGTTGTTGTTGAATCCCGGTGATGAGAAGTTAAGGGGCAAGAAACACAAGCAATGGCAAAATAAATACTTTGTTAGCACAATTATATGTACAAGAATGTGAGAATATCCACATAGAATCTGCACTTGGAGAAAAAGTGGTGGTGATGATAGAGCAGAGGTAAATGTGCATAGAGTCAAAGGATCCACAGAGACCACTAAGAGTAATTTTTACATCCCTTTTTGTGGGTCTTCTCTACAGGTCTTCTGCCATGGAGCTATGTGGGTATGTGGTTCTGTGACCTCTCTTACTTTCCCTTTCTATAGTGTTATCCAAAATTGTCTGTGAACAGTATACATGGATTCTTATTCTTGCCTTACCCCTCCCCCTAAAGAAGAGTGTTACCCTGTTTACTTGGGGTCCCAGGAGGGACACATAAATGACCAAACAACAACACAACTTTGGGGAAAATTAACTGGAGCACTCATTAAAGCTAGCAAGAGGCAGGATAACGTAGCAGGATCTTGCAACCCAGGGTCTACGGGATCAGGTTGTGAGGAATTGAGTGGGTTCCTGTTGAATGTGTTAGGTCCTGAACCAGAGAAGAGCAAATAAAATGGTGTCTCGCAAGGCATTACTGTGGGAAGGATTTGGACTGTGAAGCGAGAAAAATAAGGAATACTGACTTGGCCGGAAAAGAGATTGCCAAAACAAGGAGGAAATTGAGTGAACAAGGTGTGTTCTGAGCTCCGAGTTGTACGAAATGTCAAGACAAGATAAGAACTGGACATGATACAGATTGTTTTGACCTGAAACAGAGAAGATGTTGGCATGTTCTGGAACTATGACAACCAGCAAAACATGTTTTTCCTCGAGAAGTGAACAAGATGGGTATATAGAGGGGGAATTTTGGACCCCTTGTTGTTGGCTTTCCACCGTGGCTGCGAAGGTCATCCATTCCTTTTGACAATGCCTGATCAACGTTCAGCAAAAGGACCGTTTGTGAGTATGTTTTGTATGAATGTGTGTGTGGAAGAGAGCTCTCTTGATACTTATGTGATTTTGTATTCTATGTCTTAATAAATGTTACATGCATAGTGGTTAAAATCCAGATCTGGTTTCCCATGTGTCTCTATTGAAAATCCTATAGTCTGGGGTGGCTGAATTTCTCCCTGGATCAAAAGGACACCTCGGTGCATGACAAGGTCAGTCAAGCAGCCAGATGGGTTAAAATAATAAAAATGATGTTTATTAAGTACAGACAAATAGTAAAGATACCACAGTCACACAGATAACTAAGGAATCAGAGATTGACTTGGAATAGGGATTTTTAGAGGGAAATGGGTGATACGACACCTGTCTCGTAGTCCTGGACCTTGAGAGCGAAGTTGGGGTGCGATGAAGAAACTCAGCGCAATTGGCTGAGGGGAGCTCGCCAAGCAGAGCGGCGGCAAGGCTGGATGCAACTCAGGAGCGATCCTGGGTTGAGCAGTCTCAGTTACTGGAAACTGAAGGGAAGGCTCGCCAAGCAAAGCGGCGACATGGCTGGATGGAACTCAGGAGCGATCCGAGGAAGGTCTCGGAATCAGGGGTTTTTATAAGGAGAAATGTGACTGCAGGCTATGCCTTATTCGGTGAGAACAATTTGTTTTAGGAGCAGGACAAAGCTTTGGAAAGGTCAAATTTTAGCATGATTGAATCAGAGCTGAATTAACAATAGTGTAGCCAGTATGCAAATGCGGAGCGCTTAGTACAGCTTTGTCAGGTTGCCTGCTCGGGGCAAGGAGCCTTTGTTAGTATCGCGCATGTGCAATAAGGTGTTTGCCAGAGAGGTACCTGAAGCGACAAACCGGCTATATCTGGCCTGCCTGGGTGGAGAATGGAATGTCCAGCAATTATCGGCCATGCCTGTTTGCGTGCTTGTCTGGTGGCCTCACAAACACGTGGAGCGGGGTGGCAGAGGAAAGCCGAATTGTTTGATATCAAAGTGATATTGAGTGCTATCTGGGTAGGCCTAGACCGCAGTAACAAGAGCCTCACTGGTTCAGATCAAAAACCCATCTAGTCCAGCACTGTGATTCCACAGCAGTCAATCAGTAATCTATGGGAAACCCACAATCGGAACATGTGAGTAATACCACCGAGGCAATATGTAGCCATTAAGACTTATCCTCTGTGAATCTGTCTAACACTGCTTTAATACTGTTGGTGGCCAACACTGCAACTTGCTGGAATAAATTTCATAGCTTACAGCCAGGTGGGGAAGTATAGCAGTAGCCAAGGCAATTGTTGTCAGTGCCATTGGCATTTGTGGAATGAGGGTA
Source organism: Ctenosaura bakeri (assembly GCA_948474755.1). NCBI lineage: Eukaryota > Metazoa > Chordata > Lepidosauria > Squamata > Iguanidae > Ctenosaura > Ctenosaura bakeri. The sequence goes on along the minus strand of CAOLHI010002375.1, from coordinate 81,921 downwards.
TTGTGATAACACATGTGTCGGGGGTGGAAGGAGTGATGCAGGAAAGTACAGCTTTGTCAGGTTGCCTGCTATTTGCATTGTGTCCTCATCATCATGAGTTCATTTGTTACCCTGTATGTTGGGGGTCCCAGGAGGGGCGCCCAAATAACCAAATAAAAACACAAGTTGGGGGAATTTAGCATGAGCACTCTCTTGGCTAAACAAGAGGCAGGGCAACTTTAGCAAGGATCTTTAACCCTATGTCTACGGCTTCAGGTCAGAGAGCAAGCAGGCAAGTTTAAAAGTACCAAAAATAACAGTTTTATTGAAAGATAAACAGCAAATAAAACAACACACACACACTAGCTAACTTGGAAACAGAAATAGAGATTTTAGGGATGGGTAATATGACACCTTGTCTCGTAGTCCTAGAGAGAAAGACAGGGTTCCAGGAGAGAAAGCCCAGCGTGGCTAGCTGAGGGGAGTTCCTTAGACAAACCGACAGCAAGGTGGGATGGAAGTCCAAAGTAGTCCGAAGACGTCCCAAAAGTGGGGACTTTTTATAGGGTGGATTTTACCTACAGGCTATGTCATGTTCGGTGAGAACAAAGGAAATTTGGAGTTGGACAAAGGAGTTGGAAAAGGTCGTGTTTTGCATGATTGGTTTAGCTCTTAAGACAATAGCGTGATCGGTTCGTTAACAGCCCGATACAAAGGAATGGCTTGGCTCTTGGCTGCATGGCTTTGTGTAAATCCGAGCCGAGCAGAGCTGGTTTGCAGGGAGGTTTTTTCCTAAAGCAACGGAGAGGCTTAAATTGCCTGCCTGAATGGGGTCTTGGAATGTATAGCCATTAACGGCTGCTCCCATATGTGCTTGTCCAGGAGGCCTCTGCAAACACGTGGAGTGGGGTGGCAGAGAAAGGTCAAGCAAAGGCCAAATTATTTGATATCAAACAGATGTTTAGTGCTCTCACCCAACATATCATAACCATGATAACACATTGATTCAGGGATGGGTCACCTTCATCAGTTCCTGACTGGTGGGTTTATGCAGTTCTATCCACAGTTGCTAGAGGCATGGCTTCCACTTTTGTACTAGTTTACATTTTTCTGAATTTCCTTCAAATTTCCAATTCTGACAGCTTAGGGGGTGACTCCGGCCAGTCTATCCATCCAGTGTTATTAGTGGATAAGTCGTATGGGGTTGGTAAATATTATACTGATTATTCAGTCATTCATTTAGTCAGTCAGTCAGGAAACATCTTTGGGAGGGGGGATACAGCAGTTAAAATTCTCTGCCAAGATTTGAATACCAGTTTCAAAATTCCATTCCACATCTCATTGCAACATGTGCTGACAAGCTTGTGCATAACAGAGCCTGTAAACATATGTAAAACATATGATCTGTTCCTAAGCTGGAGCCCATCCCATGAAATAAAATATGGCTGTTATTACAGTTAGTCACCCCGAGGTATTCTTTGCTTCATCAAAGTTTGCGGCTACTTCAGTTGCCACAAAAGTCTATGAAGCAAAATTGGTAATGCAGATTTTTAGGAACACAAACTATAAAGTATCTTCCTGAGCAATAGCATGGATTATGAATAGAAACTACAAATGCCATAATATGTGTTCTGACATTAAGGAGGTTTTGTATTTTCTTAGCTTACATTGTGCTCTTTCCTGTTGTCTCTGCAGTACAGCAGAAAAAGACAGCATTAGAATCTCCATCTTTATCCCCCAGCTTTCAAACAAAAAAAACATACTTTACTTCTGGAACCAGGTAGGGAAAAAACTGGATTTAGTAGATTATTCTGAATTATCCTGAAATATAAGCTATGGAAAGTAAAAAGATATGTTTGTTGATGGATGATATTGCCCCTATCTTAAATGAGTGGTGTTGCTTCTAACTTCCTATATATGGTAATTTACTTTGCATTCTGAAGTAAGAAAATTTTAGATTACCTCTCTCTTTTCTGGTTCTGTTTCATCTTATGGGTTGTTCTTGTTGTTATTGTTGTTTGCCTTCAAGATATTTCTGACACATGGTGACCCAAAGGTGAATTTATCAATCACAGGGCTTTCTTAGCAAGATTTGTTCACATGGGATTTGCCCTTGTCTTCCTCTGAGGCTGAGACAGTGTGACTGGCTCAAGGTCACGGAGTGGGTTTCTGTGGGCACACAGGAATTTGAACCCTGGTCTCCAGAGTCATAATCCAATGTTTTAACCACTGCACCATGCTGGCTCTCATATGCAGTTAAATTTCCTGTAGAAAATAAACCCTGTATTGCAAAGTTTGTTTCATGGACCAGAAACAATATTAGACTGAATTCTAGTAGTATGTACAATATATTGTTTGTGTTTCTGGCCTCATATTTATTTTTATGCTTTCTATTTTCTGTTATATCTGTTAAAATTGTGATAGTCTGAACAATGATACAATATTCTGATATCATGTTATAATATTCTGATATTTGTCTGTATACACGTGCACAAGCACGTGCATGTGTGCACACACACACACACATCATCATCTTATTAAATATTCTGGTATCTTCTGAAATGAAAAATTCAACCTCTTTCTGCGCCAGTTTTTATCAGGAATACTATATACTAGTGGTTCTTAACTTAGGGTCTGCAGACCCCTGAGGGTCCAGAGCCTTCACAGGGGGTCCATGAAGTCCTGCTACTAGACACCAACAGCAGCTGCGGTGACAGGGATGCAGAAGCAGAATGGGTGGGTGTGGTTGCCAAAATTACTCCATCATTTGCAAACAAGGGAGCGGTTTGGGGACATGCACACACATGCCAACATGTCCATTTCACCAAGGATGTGGCAACAGGGTTGTGGGTGCTGAGGGACATGGTGGCACAGAGGGAGCAGTTTTGGCACCCATCCACCCTGCTTCCACATGGCTGATGAAAGGGACACAGCATCAGGCATGTGGCATGCCCATATTATGACTCTGGAGTCCAGGATTCAAATCCTCACTCAGCAATGGAAACTCACTGAGTGACCTCAAGCAAGTCACATTCTCTCAACCTCAGAGAAAGGCAAAGGCAACAAATCTTGTCAAGAAAACCTCCATGATAGGTTTGCCTTAGGGTCACCATTTTCAAAGGAGAGAGACATGATGGCTAGAAAGAACCTCCCCTTTGTTGCTGTGTGCCTTCAAGTCACTTCAGAGTTATGGCAACCCTAAGGTAAACCTATGACAGGATTTTTTTTGGCCATGGAAATTCACTTGGTGACCTCAAGCAAGTCACATCTCCCCAGCTTCAGAGAAAGAACAAAGGCAACAAATACTGCCAAGAAAACCTCCCCTTTGTTGCTGTGTGCCTTCAAGTCACTTCAGAGTTATGGCAACTCTAAGGTGAACCTATCATAGGATTTTTTTTGGCAAGATTTGTTCAGAGGAGGTTTACCTTTGCCTTCCTCTGAGGCTGAGAGAATGTGACTTCTTCGTGGTCTCTGTGCCTCACACACTGGGATTTTCTGCACATGTGCGGTAGCGTTTGGAAGCTTCTAGAGCTAAGCAGCTTGGTGGGACCCCCCCCATGCCCGTACTGAGCATGCTCAGCCTGCCAAGCCAATGGTCTCTCCTCAGTTCTTTTTTGTCCGCCTTAGCAAACGAAAGGTTCTTGGCTTTATGGCTACTTTCTCTGGCGTTTTTTTTTGTGGCTTTCTTTGAACCCCTCTTCTCTTCAGACTTCTCCTGTGAGTTTTTCCTCTTGGACTTTGATCTTGTGTATTTTCTTCTCCTATGTCTGCTCTCTTTAAACACTGCATTTTGTGTGGTTGGAAGATCGCTCTTTTGGATGGGCACTCCAAGTGCTTTTTTTGCCTCGGGGAAACCCACAACGTGCGGGTCTGCTCTATTTGTAAAGAGTTTACAGCCCAAGCATTGCGGAATAGGTCGTCTAGACTCAAGCCCCACTGCTGGGAAGAGTCCTTGAAGATCAAGGAGCAGGTGTCTGAGAATACTGCCCTGTACACGGCCATGTCTTCATGCCCTCCCTCAACGGTGCGTCCATCGACCACACCCTTGCCGGTATTGGCGGCTGCCGTCCTCGGTACCATCCTCGCTGCCTCCAATCTCATCACTGCCTCGCATCCCGAAATGGCCATCGGGTGCTGCTGTGTCAAGAGATGCTCCTGCGGGCTTGCAGGTAGCAAAGTTGTCAAAGCCTCTCACTGCTGCACAATGCAAGTGGCCTGCTTCTCTGGAACCATCTAAGGAGAAGGAGGAGGAGAAGAAGGAGGGGGAGGAGGAGGAGGGGGAGGAGGAGGAGGAAAAGTGGGGCTCAACCTCTCCAAGGAAGACCTGCCCTCCGACAGCTCCTCCGACTGAGCCCTTGGAGGATGTTGTTGAGGAATTCGGCCTGCCTGAGATATCGGTGGTGTATGAGGAGGATCCGACCACCGGCTCTTCTGTGCCCTCGGGCCTGCCTGATCTCTCAGCGGCGATTATTCCACTCGGTCACCCGGAGCATGAGGTGGACTACCCAGAGCCTTCCTCGGTCACACCACAGGCCCTGTCCCATCATCAGGCTCCCTCACGTGACCATTCTCATAGGAGTGAGACCTGCTCTCCGGGCCAATTGGAAAGGCATCAATCCCCAAGGTGGCTGGAAGTCTACCCAGAAGAGACCTTGTCTCAGCCTCAGATTGACTTGCCTTTTTCATTGGCGTCGTATATAGTGAGGTACGGCCACAAGCACCTGTGGCGGGAGCAGCCAGAATCCTATCGCTCCTATTCTCCTGCGTACAGGGATAGGCACCACCTGGATGTGAGGCACTGGTCTCCATAATGTCATCGGTCGCAATCACCATCATGCAGTTCCAGATACCACCCTTGGTACCGGCATTTGCCTTCGTGTTCCCACTCGAGATCTCCATATTACAAAAGATCCTGGGTTCGCTCTCCACGTTACCGGCCTGTGTAACCTCTGCCTAGAGTGACTGCAACCGTGTCACGCCCGGTCTCAGAGGCCCACCCGGTGCGGACATCAGCTTCGGTTTTGACCTCGACCCAGGCTATCCAGCATCCAGTTCCTTCTGTCTTGCCGATAGCTACCACCGCAGTGTCCCAGCCGGCACCTGCGCCACCGGTACCGTCCTTGCTACCATCGACAGTAACTGCTCCTACGGTCACCATATCACTGCTGACACAACAGCCTTCAGCACAGAGGTCGCCGTCTCGTTTGTCCCAATCTTACGAGACCAACTCTGACTCAGATGACTCAATGCCAGGGTCTCATGAGTCTCCGCCCTTGGCCTTCAGGGACCCCGCACCGGATTCAGCACCGAGGATGTGAAGCAGTTTTCTGACATCCTCCTCCATATGGCGACTGCTCTCGGCCTCAATGTTTCAGACCTGACTCCAACGGTACAGGACCCAGTGTTCCACTATGTGGACACCCACCCTACATCTGCAGCACTGTTACCGTTCTTGCCGGCACTGCAAGAAGTCCTGAAACTTCCCTGGGCCCAGCCTGCATCCTTGCAGCCAATACCGCATCGCCTAGAACACCTTTACAGAACTCAGAGAAAGGATGTCGAGTTCCTGTTCAATCATCCAGTGCCCAACTCCATTGTGGTTGAATCCTCCCAGACCAAGGGTGGCAAGAGGGCACATATCACCCCACCTGACAACGAAGGCCGTCACCTGGATACCTTTGGCAGGCGTTTCTACTCCGCCTCCTCCCTCATTGCACGGGTCTCTAATACACAGGCCTGCCTTGCCACGTACCAGCGGAACCTCCTGGGCAGGTTCTATGTTCTGCTGGCGCATCTCCCAGAAGACCATCAGACGAGTGCTATCCAGTTCTTCAACGAATCGGTAGCACTCTCCAACCAGCAGATCCTGTCCTCAAGGCATTCGGTTGAGGTGGCAGCCCGAGTGATGGTGGGCTCCGTTGCTCTTCGATGCTTCACCTGGTTAAGATCTGCAGGCCTCCAGGAGGACAGTAGGAAACGCATCGAAGACCTGCCCTTTGATGGGCAAGGTCTTTTCCACACTACCACTGATGATACGATGGTGAAGGTGTGATGATGTGATGGTGATGGTGCGATCTGGTGAAGGGGTGCCTTATGGCGAAGCGGATGGGGATCCAACAGCTGCCCCAGTCTCGCTGCAGCTTTGGCTCCCGCTCCTCCTGGCACCGCTCTTTCTCTTCAACATACCAGCCACGCTCCCTGCACTGGGCTCCCTCTTGGCCTTTGACATCGTCCTCTGCCCGGACACCTCTTTGAAGACGTCAATCATCTTCGAAGAACTCTTCGTCCACGACAAAATCTCGTTTTTGACCGCTTACGCAGGTCGCCACTGCATCCACTCTTCAGCCTGCCCACCAACTTCGCTGATCAACCAAGCTTGGCCCGACATCTCACTGAATGGCGTCACATCATGACAGACTCTTGGGTTCTCTCTGTCGTCCATCTTGGTTACGCCATCGAGTTTCAAGGTATACCACTGTGAGGCATCTACTATTCCACCCCGGCCAGCTCAGCTCTGTTAGAGGAGATCCAGTCTCTACTGCACAAGGGAGCCATAGAACAACTCCCATCCTCAGCCAGCACCACCGGCTTCTTCTCCCGGTACTTCACAGTACCAAAATCGGAAGGTACCCTACGACCAATCCTGGACTTCAGAGGGGTAAATTCCTACATCCACCCCAGGAGGCTCAAGATGGTCACCCTCTCCACCATTCTGCCATTCCTGCAACGTCGGGACTGGTTCGCCTCTATCGACCTACGAGACGCCTACCTTCATATCGTAATTCGGCCACAGCACAGGAGATACCTGTGATTCGCCGTCAACGATACCTGCTACCAATACAATGTGCTACTGTTCGGGCTATCGACCGTGCCCAGGGTCTTCATCAAGTGCATGGCCCCTGTGGTATCGTACCTCCACACAAAGTGCGTTATGATATACCCCTACCTCGACGACTGGTTGTTGTTGGTGTCCTGCAAGCAGAAGCTGTACGAGGAGATTCACCTTACTCTCTCCCTTCTGTCCCGCCTTGGACTCAGGGTCAACCCGAAGAAGTCGCACCTCGAGCCAACCAGGGTCCTGGACTTCATTGGAGCAACCCTAGACTCCGTCTCTGCCAAGGCCTATCTTCCTACACAGCAGGCATGCACTCTTCATCGGGCTGCTTCTGCTGCCCTCAGCGCCCCTGTTATCTCAGCGAGAAGGATCCAACAGCTTCTCGGCTACATGGCGGTGACTACGTCGGTCACTTATCTCTCCCGACTTCATGCCTGCTCGCTCCAGCACTGGTTCATCAGGGCCTTTGAACCTCTCCTGGACGACCAGAGCCACCTGCTGCAGATTCGTCGACAGGTGCACTGCTCCCTTCTCTGGTAGTTTTCCTATCGGCACCTGCTCTCGGGAATGCCATTCCGAGAACCATGCCCTCAGGTCACGGTAATGATGGATGCCTTCCTGTATGGATTGGGAGCACATTGCGGCAATCTCAGGGTGCAGGGTTGCTGAGTCGGTCCGGAGACCCGCCTGCACATCAGTGCCCTGGAACTTCTCACCATTCTGAAAGCTCTGGTCCACAACCTGGTCATTGGCCACACGGTGCAAATTCTGACGGACAACACAATGGCTGTCTATTATGTCAACAGGCAAGGAGGGACTCGATCGACCACCCTCCTCACCATACCTCTTTGCCTCTGGGACTGGTGCATTCCGCTCTGAGTTCACCCAGTCATGGTGCACCTGGCGGGCCGCGAGAACACCATGGCAGAGGCCCTCAGCAGAGACACCTTGTGCTACCACTAATGGTCCCTCTCCGATACTGCGTTCTGGGAGATACTAGCCCGGTGGGGAGAACCATCTGTTGACCTCTCCACCAGCAGACTGAACAGGAAGTGTTCCCGATACTGCTTGAGAGCTGGCCTGGGTTGGGGCTCTCTTGGTGACGCCTTCCAGTTCCAGTGGAGCGACAGTCTCCTCTATGCGTTCCCGCCGTTTCCTCCTCTGGACCGAATGGTCACCATGATCCTTGCGGATCATGCCAACATCATTCTGGTAGCCCCATACTGGCTGAGACAGCACTGGTTCAGACCCCTTTTCGAGGCTACTTGCGGGCGACTCCTTAAGCTTCCGATGGTACCAAATCTCCTGTCGCATTCAGACGGTCTCGTGCTACACCCAGACCTGCCACTTTTGGCTCTCCACGGGTGGAGGATAACCCCTTAGATGCTCCAGCCATACGGGATGTCCTCACCGCAGCCAGGAAGGAGTCAACGCATCGTTCTTACCACTACAAGTGACAGAGATTCACTGCCTTTGCAGATGCCTGCTGTGAACCGGCATCTCCTGTTGCTCTATCTACCATGTTTCACCTCCTCCTTCACCTTCGGGAGCAAGGTTTGACTTTCCCGTCTTTGAAGGTCTACCTTGCAGCTATTGTTGCTTACCAGCCATGCAGGTCCCCCTCAGTGGTGCTCTTCAGGGACGCTACCCTCAAGCATTTCATTAAAGGCTTGCAACACCTTTATCCACTGGTATCGCCGCCGCTACTGCCCTGGTTGCTGTCCTTGGTGCTATCCCAGCTGACGCGACCGCCCTTCGAGCCCATGGCTACTGCTGATGACAGGTTCTTGACCATGAAGACCGCCTTCCTCGTGGCTGTCACCTTGGCCAGGAGAGTGAGTGAGTTGACAGCATTATGGTCATATGAGCCCTTCTTGGTCTTCCACCGGGACAAAGTGGTCCTTCGACCGGACATCTCTTTCTCGCCCAAGGTAGTCTCCAGCTTTCACCTAAATAAAGATGTCATCCTGCCTACTTTTTATCCAGACCCGACTACACCTCTGGAGTGCTCTCTCCACTCCCTTGATGCTTGTCGGGCTTTGGCCTTCTACACTCATTAGACTTCGTCTTTTCGTCAGACTCCCCACCTGTTTGTTTGCTATGGTGGTTGTCGAAAGGGCCATAAGGTGTCCATCCAGAGGTTCTCCAAATGGGTGGCCCAGACCATCCTTCTGGCGTATGAACTGGCCAAGCACCCTCCATCAGCTTTGCTCCGTGCCCACTCCACTAGAGCCATGGCTTCTTCAGCAGCTCTCCTTTGAGGAGTGGACCTGCAAGAACTGTGTCACGAGGCAACCTGGTCTCAACCCTTGTCCTTTGTGCGCCACTACAGACTGGACTGCCGATCCCAGAGAGATGCCCATTTTGGACATGCAGTGTTGTCTTCCATTCTCTAGGACCTGACCCACCGTCCACCGGTAAGCTACAAAATCTCCCAGTGTGTGAGGCACAGAGACCACGAAGAAGAAGAACAGGTTGCTTACCTGTAACTGTGGTTCTTCGAGTGGTCATCTGTGCCCTCACACACGCCCGTCCAGCCGTCCCCTCTTTCAGGTCCTGCACTGGCAGACTCTAGAACTGAGGAGAGACTGTTGGCTTGGTGGGCTGAGCATGCTCAGTATGGGCATGGGGGAGGGGTTCCCGCCAAGCTGCTTAGTTCTAGAATCTTCTGAACGCTACCACGCATGCGTGGAAAATCCCAATGTGTGAGGGCACAGATGACCACTCGAAGAACCACAGTTACAGGTAAGCAACCTGTTCTTGCCCAAAGTCACCCAGTGCCTGAGTGGCAATTTGAATAGTATTCAAATACTAGTATTCAGAATACTTAAATAAATAAATAAATAAATATTTGCATATTTAAATATAAATTTAAATAGTGAGTTAAGTCTTAGGGGTCCCTGGCAAAAAATTATATTTGCAGCAGGTCCTCGATAAAGGAAAGGTTAAGAACCTCTGATATTACACTGTGCATTGCTTCTCAGAACTTGAGACAGCTTTATGGTGTTCTAGATTATACTAGATTATACTTCTGAGCATGCAAGTGAGCATTTGCTGTGTGATGTCTCTCTGATGACTTGATATGACAGTTTTTGAACTTACTGCCCAAGTCTATAAGGGATGGCTTATCATTCCTCCTGACTCTTTCCTTGGATTTCCAATCAGGTGCAAAACAGTCTTCTCACCTCTTGACAGGACAATATAGATGATAACCTTTTCAAGTAGTTATAAATAGTTATAAGATAAGTTGCCACTTGGGAAATAGTTATTGACATTCAACATCTGTTTACTTTTAAAATACATTTAAGCAGTAAGTGAAACATTGCTGTCTCTTTTTCTGTGCACAAGTGAAACCTCAAAGACCATTGGATCAAAACCAGCAAAGGCTTTGCTTTCATGGTTTAACAAAGTTTAGGCTGACAGATATCTATAGCAAACCATTAACATATATAAACATGCCAGATATAAAACAAACAGCCTTTTGAAGGAGAACAGACAGCTGGGTAGGCTTGTGCCACACAACAATGTTGCTGCAGTTGGAAGAAACAGTGTGTGGTCTTTCGCTCAGCAGCAGATATCCCTTTCTGTCCTCTTGCTGCCAGCAGTTAATATAGCACAATACTCTTTTTTATAATCCCGTAATGCCTGTCCTGATAGAGTCAGAAGCACTGGCTTGGGGTGCCAAGCCTCAGCCCAATCAATGCTATCCCACCAATGGAGTTTAGACCATGAAACTGTGCAAAGAGCTGAAAATTCAAGAGATAGGCAAGCTAAAAGATTTTTAGAACCAGAAGAATTAGGCAATGTGTTTTGCAGACTAAAAAATAAAGGATATCAGTCTGAGCACAACTACACTTCCACTTTTAAACACTAAAGGACCATTTCTGCACTATACTGTTATAGTGCTATTATTCCTCTTTCAACATCCTGTGGAATTCTGAGCTTTGTAGTTTACTGAGGCCAAAGAGCTCTCTGGCTGAGAATTCTAAAGGCCCCTCCCTGAACTGCAAACTCCAGGATTCCATAGGAGGTTGAAAGTGGAATACTAGCACTATAAGAGTGTAGTGCGGAAATGCCCAAAATGTCTTTATGGACAGTAAAGTTGTTGTGTGCCTTCAAATTGTTTCTGACTTGTGGCAACCTTAAGATGGCCCTATGATGTGGTTTTCTTGACAAGATCTGTTCAGAGAGAATTTGTCTTTGCCTTTCTCTGAGGGTGAGAAAGTGTGACTTGTCCAAGTCACCCAGTGAGCTTCAATGGCTGAGCAGAGGTTCAAACCTTCATCTCCAGAGTAATAGTCCAACACTCAAACCACTACACTGTGCTGGCTCTCACTAAAGGAGAACTACCTATGTATTGAAAGTTTTAAAAGGCCACATTCCACCATTTTCTACCAAGGCAACAGAATCTATAGAGGACTGCATTCTCCTAGTGGGAGCCACCCAAACTGAATTGTAAGTAGATTATTTTCAATGTTATCTTCTATCTACTGAATTTATTTGTGCAAACCTTGAAGTCAGATTGATAACTTTCAAAGATGATCTCGTGCATATTTTGAGGAAATGGAGAGAATATACTTTAACAAACAAATTGAAACAACATGAAATCCACTTTTGTTGGGGAAATTTTAGAAGGAATCATAGTACATTACAAAGGAGATGAAACTTGAATTCTGTTGCCAAGGCTAAACAATTTCTTCATAGATAAGACAAGAACGGGAGAAGAAGGCATTGGGTCAAGGGAAGAACAAGAAGAAGAAATGGAAAAAGTGATAGAACTTGGTTTTAAAGAAGTAAACAATAGAGATGAGGAATGGAAGATTTAAATGACAAAGAATAAAAATGATGCTAAAATTAAAAACTACTCTCTTGGGATGTTTGTGGGTTGAACTTCAGGGCTTAAAGAAGAAAAAAATTCATTATTTGAAGAAACAAAAATGGTTATTATTTGTCTACAAGAAACACATATTAAGAAAAATGACAATAAATATTTGAAAAATTTAAAATTAGGAAAAGAATTGGATGCTTCACTAGATAACAGAAAAAGAGGTATCAGTATTAAAAGGATTTTTTAAAATAAATATTACTTAAATCTATTCAAACAACAAATAGTTTCAAAGGTGAAAATAGAAATTGGTCCTTTTTTGCAATATTTAACCAATTTATAATTCTCACATTGTAATGTTCCTATTATATGTGTTGTTCAGCTTCAGACTTTCCTTTCACTTCTGAGCATGCCAGCAGGTGAATATCTTTTTGACTTGAGTCCATTGTGTGATTAGACACAGCACCTACTCACACTTGTCTTCTGCTTTTCCCCATAACATGTTGAGTTCCTTCTGATTTCAGAGTTTGGTATTTTAGCACCATCTTTTGTTTCATTTTGGGTTGGATTGTCATAGAATTTTCAATGCAAAAGACATTCAGAAGGTGCCTTCTTTTGAGCAGTACTAACAAGTGTTAGCTATGATGCTTCTGCCATTGTCTCTGAGAGATCCTCTACCAGTGTCACTCCTTGCCATTTTTGTTGCCGGGTAGCTATTTGGCACATTTAGTCTGGCTCAGCAAAAACCTGGCTAAAGTGAGGGAGCATAACAGCAGCAGTGCTACCATCAGGATGGATTCACAGTGATATGCTATCCTTCCATGTCTCTATTATACTCTGGCCTTTTCTCAAACTAGGACTCAAGACTGCTTACAAAGTAAAGAGATTTACAAAAATGAAAACACACATCATTAAAAATAATGAATGACACTGAAGATATCAGTTGCTCCAGAATACGAGCTGTGGGATAAATAAGTCAGGATCAAAAAAGCAGCCAGGACAAAAGGACAAACCAGGATATAGGACTGAGATAGGTTTGCCAAGTGTCTTTTATTATAAAAGATACATTTATTTGAGAGACAGAAAATGTGCCCCCTGTAGGTGACCAGGATGTCCCTCATTTGAGGGCCAGAAAGCTTGTCTGTTACATAAACTGAACAGGATACCCACAAGCCTGTTTTGACACACTATCTTTGCTGATTCCTGAGTCAAATCCTCACTTCTTCCTGCCTTCCCAGACAAAATTCAGAACACAAATTTGGTTCCAATTTCCCCTCTATAAGCCATATTTATTTTGTTTTGTTTTACATGTGGTCCATGTCTGGTTTAGTTTCAGCTTTGATCCTGCTGATAGGGGCTGTTTGAGATTGTTTTGTTTTTTCCCATGGGAACTCTTGGGGCTTTTTCTGCGTACATATACCTCGTCCCATAATATTTGCTTCAGACTGGTTCAGGGAGGTAAAGAGTACGTGTTCCCCAGCAAGGACAAATGTGGGGAGGGGGCAAGTATTTATTGATTTATATACTTAATTTTTATCACAGAATTATCAAATGGCATCCCTATTTTTAGAGAGATGTAGCAAGGTTGTCTGCTGGGCCCCTTGTTGTTTCACATATATAAAAACAATATCTCTAGTACCCTTTCCAGTATTGCATATAGTCCTGGGTTCCTGGGAGAAAGAGCTGTCTCTCTCCTGCTCTATGCTGATGATATAGTTCTCATGTCTTCCTCACAAGTGGGTTTAAGAAGAGGAAAGAATGGTACTTTTACCATTATTGTAAATCTCAATTACTAAGTATCAACTATGATAAAATGCCTAACATGGCTTTTGGGAAAAATCCAAAACTGTTCTCTCAATATGTGACTCAAGGAAATTTACAATATAAGAGTAAAATAAAATACAGTTAAACCATGGAAATCCACTGGGTGACCTTGGGCAAGTCACACACTCTCAGTCAAAGGCAAAAACAAACCTCTTCTGAACAAATCTTGCAAAGAAAATGCAGTGATAGGTTTGTCTTAGGGTCACCATAAGTCTGAAATGACTTGAAGGCATACAACAACAACAACAACAACAACAACATGTATGGAGAAGAGCAGCATGGTATAGTGATTTAAATATTGGACTAGGACTCTGTGAAACCAGAATTTGAAACCTCACTCATCCATGAAAATCACACTTTCTCAGCCTCTGAGGAAGCCAATGGCAAGCCCCTTTGAACAAATCTTTTCAAGAAAACCCATAGGTTTGTTGGATAAAAAAAAACAATAACGTTTGCTCCAGTGAAAATACATTTGATGAACATGTGAAACACCTAGGGAATGACTAAGCAAGTGACGACACATTTCCCAGGGGACATGCAGTAAGGGCTGCATTCAGGTAGGAGATAACAATGCTATTTACACCATTCTTTTTGCTCCACCTCCTGCTCACATATTGTATAATCATGTGCTGTTAGGGAATCAGGCTCACTGCTTGCTCAGATTGGGAAGATGAACACATACCACACCACTTCTCAGAGTTTTTTTCCCCTATGATTTTTACTACAGACTAACTGACTGGTTTTGCTTTCCATACCTTTATTTGGTCTTTAGTCTTTAACCTTTTCCTGAACCCTATGGGCATTAATCCTTAGTAGGGTTACAGCAAAATTGCACTATTGTGCTACTCCTCTTTTTAAATACACGCATGCACGCACACACATACGTACATATATGTGTGTGTATATGTATGTATGTATGTATGTGTGTGTGTGCATTTAAAAACATGACAGAGAGCAGAAAACAAACATACAGCAGTTCTCTTGGGAATCCTAGTGTCCTCCCAGCCCAACCACTGGAAACAGTCTGGAGTTTTCCCACTGGGGTCCCTGTTGAATCTCCGAAGGGGAACAATGGAACCACACCCACATCATGTTCACTGTGCTTCGAATACTGTGATGGAACAGAGTAAGACCTTCATACACTAAATGTTTTTAAAATCATAATGGGATAGAGGGTCATTATTTCAAGTGGAAAAAGAATTGATTTCCAAATGACTAAACCGTGGTGCAGCAGGGTATGGTATCAGGCAAGCTATGATGTTATATAATAAGCTCCAGACAACGTCAGGACTAACACTGTGCAGTTGAGGTATAACAGTGCCATGTGATGAGCTCCTTTGTCTTCAGATGTCTTCCTTTGATATCAAACTTTCTACATGGAGCTTTGACTGATTTATATAAAAATTGTTTTTAACCAGAAAGAGATTCACTGGATATTTGCCCAAGGCTAGTTTTTGTTCAGTTCAAATTTATCATATTACTCTTAGACCTACACCCTTTCCTAAGAGATATAAGCAGAGCTTTAGACGTGTTTGGAAAAGAGACATGTATTTCTCATCTTAAAAGTAGCCTTATTACCACCCATGCCTGAAGGGGAGGCTTTGAAATGCAAGGAGCAAATGAATTACCTGTTTCTTATCTTCCCACTCACTCTCTTCAACAGTACATGAAGAGATGTGATCACACGCAGCGCAGCGTGGGCTGTGAGAATGCCAAGGGCAAGTTTGACTCTACATTCAAGAACTTAGCACAAAGATAGAGTATAAACTTGCTGGTTGAGGTGATTACTGTACACTTGAGAGTTTTTAACTCAGCTACCTGCCAGATAATTTTAATCATATCCTCCTTTCCCTAAGGTGAAATACTTTTGTTAGAGCAATTTCTTTTTATAATCTTCAGATGAAACTCACCTGGAAAGATTATACTCAGACCCAAACAGGCAGATATAGTGGCTGATTACAAACACCCATTAACCATGCCATAAAATAGCAACGGGTAGCTGCTATTTTGTAGCTTTTGTCTTTTAGGTGAGAACATAGCCGTGTATTCCCAGATAATCGTATATTTAAGGAAATAGATTCTTAGCTGTATACTCCTTACCAGATGGGTAGAGACTACAGTTGATTGGATAGGAATTACCCTTGATCCCTGATATAGATAGGACCAAGGGCTTATTCTCTGGTTAAGGACTTTGCCATTCACAGTATCAGAGAAGAGGGAGAAGATGACTTTGAGAAAGCACAGAAGAGAGAGCTCAATTTCTCCAGGGCAGATTATATTTCTCTTTCAGCCTGTTGGGGCATGAGTCAAGGTATGGACATAGTAAAACATTTCTACTTTATTAAACCAAATATTGTTCTTGGAGCTGTTGTTGTTGCTGCTGCTGCTGTAGCTGTTGTTATTGTTGTTGTGTGCCTTCAAGTCATTTCCAGGCTAAGGTTAAACTATCACTGGGTTCACTTGGCAAGATTTGTTCAGAGGGGGTTGAATTTTTCCTTCCTTTGAGGATGAGAGAGTGTGATTGCACAAGGTCACTCTATAAAGAAAATGTTATTACAATGCAAATCATGTTGGTTTGTGGGTGTAACTCAAAGCTCTATTTTACAAACAAAAAACCACTACAAAACAAAACATGAACTTGGGCTGTGTGAATTCACACAGGTCCAGCTATCATTGAAGGCTATCTACAGCAGTGATGATGGAAGGGTCACATTAGTGCTGGCATTATATTGAGGGCACTCAGCATTCCTTCTTGTCACCAAAGCCCCAGGGAACTCTGGATATTCAGGCCATTTCTGCACTACGCTGATATAGCACTATTATTCCACTTTCAACATCCTGTGGAATCCTGGGGTTTGCAGTTTGGGGAGGGGCCGATCAGCCCCTTCCCAAACTGCAAACTCCAGGATTCCATAGGATGTTGAAAGTGGAATCATAGAATCATAGAAATGTAAAGTTGGAAGAGACCACACCGGGCATCCAGTCCAACCCCCTGCCATGCAGGAACACCCTCAAAGCACTCCTGACAGTGGAATAATCGCGTTATAACAGCATAGTGCAGAAATGGCCCCAGAACCAGTATCTGAATTCCTTAATAGACTTTTGGTGGCAGTTCATCTAGTTTGAAAGGCTGAAGAATCTACTCAAGTTTTTTAGCAGAACTTGCCAATCAGACTTACCAATCAGAGCCTAGCATACAATGTCAGTTAAAACATTCTTTGTCCAAAAATTCATTTTAAGTAGCAGAACTGAACTAAAGTCATTATCTTTGCATACAAAAATTCATTCAAGGTTTATTAATTTCAACAGTATAATTTAATATGAGCCATTGTGCTCTCACTAAAATATTTTTAAATAACTGGGAATCAGAAATTCTTGCTGGTCTATTGCAAAACACCCAGAGATCTATTAGTTCAGCCATATCTATCATCCACACTCTCCTCTCTTGTGGAATCACTGACAGTCAGAGTTGTGGGCAGAGGTGTCTGTCTGTGAAAACCTGAGTAACTCCCCATCATAAAATACCTTTCATGAGCTTAGGCTTATCACAGGCCAGGGCCCCATTAAGGTTTTTGTAGGCTCCAGGTGTCATGTCAGCTTTGCTCTCCCTGCCATGCATTTTAATGCTAGGTAATACTTCGAAGTTTAATGCCATGCCATGTAATGCCATGTAGTGCCTTGATGTTTGATGTCGTGTAATGACATGTAGTACTTTAAACAAAGGGCTGGGAGGGGATGATGGAACTAAATGAGAATTGTATTGGGAATGAAGTAACATCATTGTAATGAACTCTGAAAAGAGAGAGAACAAATGCATGCCATTGACAATTGGGTTGTAAGCCTGAGAAAAGAATTATTTTAATTAGCTGTCAAACAGAATACTTGCACATGCAAATTTGTAATATTACCCCGTATAAGGCATTGTACATTCAATAGTTCGTTAGTTGTAGGCAATTGCCAGAATGTGCTGCTGTTAACTCTGCTGTTCCTGAATAAAGCTTTTGCAAACTTCTAAGCTTAATTTCTGGGACTGAAGCTAGTCTGTACATGACACTAGGCACTCTTGCGTTCAGTGCCTTGCTTCACCTTGACATACCACTGAGGATTTTTTTTTTTTGGTTAATCCTACTTTTGTAGGTCTTAAAATTTTTGTATGCCCTAGGCACTGTGCCTAAAGTGCGTAATGAATAAGGTAGCCCTGCCAGAGGCAGCTATCTTTGGAAAGGGATTGCTTAGCCTCAGTCATCTAGTCACTGATAATAATTTATTTAGATTAGTCAGTGCATAGCATTATCCATGAGACTCCTTTTGAAAAATTGATTGGAAACTTCAAGTGGCACAAACTTTTGCAAAGCTTTGCCTGTTATTATTATTTTATTTTATTGTGTGTTTTATTGTGCTTTTAATTATTCTCACATCTTCTGAGAGATTTTGGACACAGAAATAAGAAATTTTCTAAGTTAAAAACACCCACAAATCCTCCACCATGTTATTTTAGCATCATCTTCTGAACATCTGAACCACATGTAAGATATTTCCTATATATTTATTTACTTACTAAATGAAAAGTTTATTTCAAGCTGTGTGATGTTATGAGGAGAAAGTTGATTCGTATGGCCCACCTCACTACACACAGGGGTGATAACTTGTACTGAATAAGTCTTGTGCTGTTACATAAAATCTGGATGGATTTAAAGATTTTGTGCCTCTCCCACATCCCATCACAAACATCAAGCATGAGATTATCCTTCTTTTGGCCAACTATTTTAATTATCAGTTAAGTCTGCTGATTCCTGTCATCATTTGCTGTTGGATAGGGGCACTCAGTGATTAAAATTCACTTGTTAGTCTGAGAGTGCAGTCTGCTTGTCTAACCATGTCACTGCTAGAGCAACAAGGTCTCCTGGTTCTCACATTACACACCATGAACTACAGAGTTTCATATTAGCAAGGCCCAATTAAATCAAACTGTTGATTAAAAAAACCCAATGAGCGTAATTAGCTTAATTAGATTCTCTCTATAATGACACCAAACTATTGTAGAAAGGCAGCAGAAGAATAAAGTGAATTAGCTGCCTTTCTCCTGAATTCCATAGAATTTGCTGGTGCAGTTTTGAAATGCACATGTTTAAATAGTGGCTGAGAGGCAGGACGGTAGGCGGGCAATGATTAATGAAGGTGAACATATATAAAAGAAACAGAAGAAGAATGGAATCTGTCTCAGATGAATGAAGAAGAGGCAGCCTTAGTGGAAGTAGCATATAATACTCAGCTGCTCCAGCTTAAGCATCTGCTCAAGTGTGTAATAGCAAAGTTGCTTCATTTGGAAGTGTGGTTTCTCCCTCCACCCCAGCCCATATTTAGGAGAACCTCCTTGCCCTGAAAGCAAGTACAAACTCAAAGACATGAGAATGCTAAAAATGTTTTCATGTCTATCAGTGTTTAATGGAACTTCCTATGTATGTCATACTTTTCCTATGGACTAAAACTATTTCTTAGCTCAACAATAGTAACATCCCTGTAAGGTAGGCCACAAAATGACGTCTGAGAAATGCTGCGTCTTCAACTCCTCTAACATCCTCCTTCATTTTAGATTGGAACATGTACTTCATCTCACTGTTACCCTCTACCATCTATGATATCTAAATCTACAAACTATAGACTATGTACAGTAACACATAGGGGAGGGGAGAAAGAGTAAGGGGGAGTCTGGGCAGCTGGCCCTTCCTCAATTCCTTCCTATCATCTATCCCGAATCAAAAGGGGGAGTGGATGGAGGCAAATGTCTCAGACAAATCAATCTCTGGTATGTCCCTGTAATTTAGTGAGCTATGACATTCATATTAGATTTCCCCACAGGCTCCTCCGGGGGCTCGGAGATAGGTATTTCCTTAGGGTCCACAGGTTTCCCTTTCCATTCCTTTAGTTGGGAGATGTTGAAAAACTTAAGCCAGTCCCCTTTCCTGTGGGGAATACATACTTGATAGGCAGCTGGGGAAATTATTTTCTCAATGGGAATGGGTCCTACCCATTTTGCAGCTAGGGAATGCTTGTCTTTGTAAAAATTCCTGTACAGGACCAGTTGCTCTTCCTCCCATTGGCAAGGGTGATGCACCCATTCCAACCTCCTGTCCATCTTCTGAAGGTTTTTCCCCAGCTGAGCTGCAGCTTGTCTGTGAATTTGTCCTATGTGTTGGATCAAATTTCTCACCCATTTGCTGTTTAAAACAACGGGCTCTAGAGCAGAGGAGAGGCTTGTGTCAATCCAGAAGGCTTTGGGTAACATCATTTTATGTCCTGTCATCACCATGTGTGGCGTGAAGCCGTGTGATGCCACAGTGGCTCTAAAGGCCGTCAGAACTATAGGCAATTTGATGTCCCAGTCTTTTCCTGAGGAGCAGACTACCTTTCTAAGTGCTTCCTTCAAGGAGTGGTTTGTCCTTTCAATCTGACTGGAGCTCTGGGGGTGGTGCGCGATATGAAATTGCTGCCTTATCCCTAATGCTTTGCACAGCTCCTGTATCCCCTCCCCAGTAAAATGTACCCCTAAATCTGAGTCAAGGTCACGTGACACTACCCAGCGCGCCCATACGTTATTAAACAATAGGTGTGCCGCTGTGCTGGCAGGGTTATTGAGGCATAGGAAAGCTTCAATTCATTTACTGAAGGGATCAATTACTGTCAAACTGTTCCCTCTAGGTATTGTAGGGAGAGGACCTATAAAATCTATTTGTATGCAAGACCAAGGGCCCTCGATTCTCTCATGTTGGATGGGGGCTTTGGGTTCTGAGGGATCAGCGTTGACCATGGTACAAGCCAAGCAGTTGTCTACCCATTGATCTACATCCTGCTTGATCTGAGGCCACCACCCGGTTTCTCTAACCCTGTCTAACATGACCTCTCATCCACATGTCCCTGCCCATGTACAAACTGGATCATGTCTCCACGGAGGTCCGTGTGCACTATCCAGTGATGCTGACCACTAGCATCTACTGCCCAAAACACTCCCTCAATTTGTTCTATCTTGAACCGGCCAGGATCATCTGTTCCCTTCCTGCCTAACTCAGAGATTTCGGAATCTCCCTTTTGCAACGTCCCTAGATCAAAGACGGGAGGGATGAGAAGCTGTTTACATTGATGGGGGCGATGGGAGCCCCATTGTCCTGTAAGGCTGCCTCTCTGGCCAGGGCATCTGCTTGGTTGTTCCAGATACATGTAGCTGTACCTTTCTTTTTGGTGTCCTCTGACATGAGTAACCCATGTAGGAGCAGTTCATTCCTCAATTTGTGCCGCTATGTGGACCCACTTTTCCAGATGGGCAATGGGTTTCCCATCTGTGGTTTTTAGGTCGTTTTGGAGGCAAATTGGGAGCCACACGCTGGAAGCTCTGGCTGTCCAGTCAGAGTCTTTGTAAATGGCTAAAGGACAGTCAAGTGGTTTGTGCTCCAGTATAGCATGTAGAGCTTCTACTTCTACCGCTTGGCTGGAGTGGGGTCTGGCTTTACCTTGAAGGGAGAAGGAGTCTGATATGTGGATCGCTCTGAAGCCAGTTCTAGGGCTGCCATCTACAAGCATAGAGGATCCATCACAAAACCAACACCTAAAACCTTGCAGTTGTGCTTCTTCCAGAGAAACTTCCCACTCAACTGGCCAATTTGCAGCGTTTAGGGGTGGTAAGGGGCACTCGTGCATGGCTCTGGTGACAATTAAGCCATATGACTCTGGTGGGTCTTGTGACATTAGGCACTTGGCTGTTTTGGACCTTCCCTGATAATATATATTTGAGTGGTGTGTGCGGAGTCTGAACGATTACACGGGAGCCTCCTATCATGAATTCCCAGTGTGTTAAAACCCAGACTAGTGCAAGGCATGTCTTTTCACAGGGGGTGAATTTTGCTTCATGGGGGTCCAAATTAGGGGTGGCATAGGCAATGACGTGATGTGTGCCGTTTAGATGTTGTGACAGAACTGCTCCTATACTCCTGTCAGAGGTGGCTAGCTGTATGAGGAAAGGCTTTGACATGTTTGGGTAAGCTAGCGCAGGTGCTTTTATCAGGTCATCTTTTAGTTGGGCAAATGCCTGCTGCTATGCAGGGCTCCATTCCCACTGGGCATTCTTTTTCAGGAGAGCATACAAGGGTCTGGCCTTAGTGGAAAAAGACTCAATGAAGTCTCTTGAAAAATTGAACGAGCCCAGGAGCAAATGAAGGGAGTGCACATCGGTAGGGGCTGGCAGCTTAGCAATTACCTCTACCCTCTGGGCATCGGGGGTGCGACCCTTAGTTCCTAGACAAAGCCATAGGTATTTGTAGTGACCAATTGCGATTTTTCCCGACTGGCCTTGAAATCTGTGTCTTTGATGATTGCTGAAACCTCATGGGTGATGTCCCTAGTCTTTTTCTCCAAGTTGGAATGTATCAGAATGTCATCCACATAGGACAGGATGTGGGATCGTGAGGCTGGCTGCAGCCTATTCCACATCTGGACCATGTGGGCATGGCAAATACTGGGACTTGACTGGAAACCCTGAGGCATTCTTTTGAAGACATACTGTTGCCCTCTAAACGTGAAGGCAAATTTGTACCAGCACGCTTCATGCAGCAGTATGGAATGGACGGCATTAGCCAAATCCAGTACGCTGTAGTATTTTGCCCTTGCAGCAATGGCGGACAGGATTTCATTGTATTTGGCCATGACCGGGGCTACTGGGGGACTGATGGTGTTTAAAGCTCGGAAATCCACCGTCATTCTCCAGGTCTTTCCATCTGCCTTCAGAACTGGCCATAAGGGCGCATTGCAGATGGACTGCATAGGGGTGACTACGTCCCACTTGATGAGCCCCTCAATACTCTTCCCTGTGCCTTCCTCGGCTTCTGCAAGGTATTAATACTGTTTTTGTGGTGGCGGATCCTTGCCCTCAATTAGCACATAAGCGCCTTTTACCTTCCCACATCCTATTTTGTCCTTTATCCACACTTCGGGGAAAGCTTGCACCCACGGGTCACTAGTTAGACACTGCACAGGGGTGGGAGCCTTGTTGGCTGCACAGCAGTGTACCACTGAGATTTCAAGTGGGACATGGTCTACTTTCCATAAAAATCCATTCGCATAGTCCACCGCGAGCTTATTTCCCCGGAGGAAGCTGATGCCCAAAAGGCCTTCGTCCTCCCCCTGATTCTCACAAGCCCACAAGCGGAACTGGAATGTGTTGATGGTCAGGGAAATGTCTGTCCAGATATTGGCTTGGTGTCCCCCACCCCTGCCGTATCTGGTCAGATGGATGGTTTCTGGGGTGGGCTCGCCATGCCTTACTAGTTTTGGGTGCAGCATGTTCAGCGTTGCCCCTGAATCTGGGAAGAGTGGCAGGGATTTTGTCCCTATTGGTTCCAATGCCTGCCTTCATCCAAAATCTTCCTCATCTGTCGGGTGTCAGCCAAGCCACATTTTTAGGGAGATTCTGGGACTGAGAGCACCCCTATTCCAGCAGTTCCAAATTGGGATAGTACCCAGCCGGAGGAGGACTGCTGGTCACGGTGTTTATCGGCTGGTTACTTCCTGACTGGAGGTTCTTTTCCAGAGCATCAATAAGCTCTACTATGGGTTTCCTATCAAACTGGCTCATGTCCAATCCAAGCCTTCTCAAGGCACCCCAGAGCTTTACTCTCTCCAGAGAGTACGTCTGGGTGGTAGGGTCATATCCACTGGATGTCTCTCTAGAAGCATTGTTATCTGGGGCAGGCTTTGGAACCTGGGGCTGAGGTCCAGAGTTCCCTGCTTTACTGGGCTGACCTCAGGAGTCTTTGGCTTGCCAAGGCTCCTGTCTTCCTTGGTGGTCCTACCTGGGAGGGGGACGAGAATTTCAGTTCCCCTTGGGGACTGAAGTCAGGGCAGACTTTCTATGCTGGGAGTGGGGGCCATAATTGGAGTATGTCACCTCCTGTATCGGTTCCCAATTCCCAGCCTCTTTTCTGTGTGTCTTCTGGGAGGGTTTCAGGGCTCCAGCCTCACAGAGCAAGTCTGCGACTCTCCAGAGGTTGTCATTAAAATCTTCCCAAGGTGTTGTCTTGGGACTGATGAGCCCCAAGGACATTTTGGTTTCGTGGTTCAAGCCTCCATAGAGGAGCGTCTTGAACTCCATGTGGTTAAAGTTCCACCCTCCCGGTGCTATGGGGACCTTTTCTGCCAGTATGGCCAAAAGCTGTTTTCTGGCCACATAGGCTTCAGGATTTTCTTTGGGACCTTGCTGTTCCATTACATTACACACAGGACTCCTGCACTCTGTCTGGGCCACAGGATCCTGATAATCTCCCTCATCCAGTTGTGTGCCTCTAATCTCACCAATCCTTGGGTGGCCATGGCTGACTCTAACACAGGGAGCTCAGAAGGGGACATACACAACCAGGCCAACTGGGTCAGATCTTGGCTGTTGGCTGTGGGGTGGGAGTGAATTACTGCATTAAGCCACATGATCCCGGTGTGCTTGTTAAGGGGGCCAAGCTGATCCGCAATCTGCAATCGCTTTTGTTTCTGTGGCTTTCCAAGGGATCCTGGTCTCAATCTCCTGGATTTCCTGCACTCCTTCCTGTCCTCTCCTTCTCTAGTAAGGGATACCTTTTTCTTGGTCATAGACCAGGTCTCGATTGGGTGAACAGGGGTGCTATTGTCAACCCAGTCCAGATTAAGGGGGTGCATTTTTTTTATTATTTATTTGTATCCCGCCTCTCCATATGGATCGAGGTGGCGAACAACTTACAAATAGCATGCATTTTGAAACATTTCTATACATGCCCCCAACAAGCTGGGTACTCATTTTACTGACCTGTGAAAGGATGGAAGGCTGAGTCAACCTTGGAGCCCGGCAGGATCGAACTCACAACCTTGTGGCTTGCAGTACTGGCATTTAACCACTGCGCCACCAGGGCTTCCTTGATGACAGCAAGGGGGAAGGAGAGGAAAAACTCTGGGCAGACAGTGGAAATTACTGCCTGGCAGGTCTGGAGCTGTTTCTCCAGTTCCTCTACCTATTGGTGACAAGCCGCATGGCTAACTGTTTGCTGCTGCTCCTTAATTTGCTTGGCCATAAACTTGGCAGCAGCTTCAGACTGGGCCAATTCCTCCTCTAACGAATCAGCCCGCTCCTTCCAAGTTTGAGCTTGGAGAGTCGTTTCACTGAGTTTTTGTGGAGTGGCCTGTGCGACAGATGTGAATGTTAATTTGTCCACTCTCAAGGCTTCATTCTTGGCTTGAAGATAGGCAATTTCCTTACTCATTTCTTCTATCTTGGCTCTGGCCGCAACCAGGGTGCTAGATATGTCTCTTGCTGTAAGCCAAAGTCCCCATGCTGCCAAGGCGTCCTTGGACAGCCCAAAAGG
Organism: Ctenosaura bakeri; assembly: GCA_948474755.1. Taxonomy (NCBI): domain Eukaryota; kingdom Metazoa; phylum Chordata; class Lepidosauria; order Squamata; family Iguanidae; genus Ctenosaura; species Ctenosaura bakeri. Next base: position 57,086 of record CAOLHI010002375.1, on the reverse strand, counting down.
GTTCTTCGACTTCCTAGCTTGGAGATAAGCCTCCCTCAAGGTGGCGAAGGGATCTGGTGTCTGAAAGCTAGAGTCTTTCCAGGGGCGTTTCCCTTCACCGATGACCCACTGCTCTAGCTTCCCTGTAATCTCCTCTTCCTGCATGAGGTTTTTGACTTCAATTCTTACTACCTGCACTCTCTCTAACACACACTCAAACTCAAGCTTAAGTGGGTCCGGGACTGTAGTAACAGAAAGGATCACCGTGACCCCTGGGGGTAACTAGGAAAACGAACTCTACAGAACTTGCTCAGGAAAGAGGGTTAGGACACCATTTGCCCAAAAGTGCCTCTTTTGTTGATCTAAGTCCGATCTTCCATCTCGACAGCTTAGAGCAAAAAGGACAAGGACATGATTCAGGGACTAGGGGGGAAGACGAACTCTACGGAACTTACAGTGCCGCCTGGCCAAGCAGCAGGGGAAAAGGGCGAGGAACCAAGCGGAATCGTCCCTTAACTAGTTTTTCAAGTGAGGGGTACCTTTCCTCTACCTCAGGCAAACTTTCTAAAACTCTGTTCTAGGATGCACCTAGTTTTATTGCAGTCCAGGATGCAACCGTCATGAGCCAGGCTGATCTTGCTTCCAATTCAGACTTGGACTCTGAGCCTGGGGAAGATCCCTTGGAGGGGCTTCTGGAGAGGGGTCTTCTTCAGATCCTAGGGAGGAGTCTGCCTGTGACCCCACAGCTGTCCCTGGCATGGAGCCTGGGCCAGCACCTGCAGCAGACGTTTGCACTCCAGAGGCAGAGGCTGGTGTTTCTGATTCCAGTCTGGAGTTTGCAGTGGACCCTCCCCCCACCTTCCTCCAGAGGCGACTGGAGAAGAGGGCAGCCTGGAGGTCACAGCGACTGCGGGAGAAGTGATTGATGACTCAGCCCTGAAGGTTTGAGAGGCTCCAGCTGTGAGCTGGGCCAACAGACATTTGATTGGCCTCAGCTGGGCTAAGACTGATTATTTAAGTCAGACACTGTTGGGGTTGGGCACAGGGCAACAACTGTCTACCAATTGTGAATCTACATCCTGTGTTGTGGGCTTTTTGTTCCTGTCTGACCTTGCTGCTTTGAGTTTGCCGTTCCTGGGACTTTGCTGTTTGTTTATGTTGGCATTTGGTGAAGTAACCTCTTGATTTATTACTACTAAAGCTATAAAATCCCGCTTCTGCTTCCTTGTCTGCTTAGCTGCTGCCTTGACACTGACAGCACCCATGATCTGCTGAACAGGATGCACCCGTGTTACTCTGGGGGATCCCCCCTGTGGTAGCATGTGCCTACACTACTGTGTGTGCGTGAGTTGAACCTGGCCTAGCACCTAGCACTCAGGATTCCAACCCATGAAAGTCCCCAAGTTAGGGAGGTGATTCCCGGGACAGCCACGTGTACAGCCCTGTGATCTGCTGTGATTCACAGCACTGCTAGTGTCCATGTAGGGGCAGCTACCATACACGGACCAAGGCAGAAAGGGGGAGAGATTTCCAACCTGAAAGAACAGCTCTAGAGCTCAAACACACAGATTCACACTCCCTCGTTTTCCTAACACTCCAGGGATTTGGCTGGCCATTTCCTATGTCAGCACCAACCTGATCTGAGTGGGTAGTGACTTCCACTCAAATTAGGGGTGCAGGGGTTGCCCGCATTTTCCACCAATCTGTTACCCTGATTTCTGGGGTCCCTTGGGGGACACCTCAATGTGCTCCACACGATGGGGAATCAAAACTAGCCAGAGCACAAGCAATAGCAATGCGAGAGGAAAGGCAACCTAGCAAGATCTTTTAACCCAATTTTTACAGGTTCAGGCCAAGCCAAAAACCACACCAAACTGTCTAATAATTGATTTTATTAAAAAAAATAAAGACTTGGGCACGTACGCACTTATGCACTCACTCACACAAGACCTAGCAAGAAATAAAAAGAGAGGAAATTGGATAGGGGGCTTTGAAGGGTTACAGCTGGAGAATATTGCACCTGGTCCCGAAATCCGGAGGTCTGAGACAGCAGCAGAGAGAGAGATGAGACTCAGCATGTGGAGGGCTGAGGGGATAGCTCGATGGATGGAGTGATGGTCTGCTGGAATCTGGGAGTGGTCCAAAGAGCTGCTCAAAAACCGGGTCTATTTATGGGGGAAAAGGTACCTGGAGGGTTAATCCTTTCCCAGGGAGAACAATAGGTGGAGGAGCTAGAACAAAGCTCCAAAATGTCAGCGTTCTTTGCATGATTGAATTTGCCGGGGTTGTCAAAGCCTCGGCTGTATGCAAATCATCCTTGCTTGCTGGGCTGTTTGTCAGATGCGTTAATCCATTCAAGCCGGCTTCTCTGGTCTGAGACCTCTTTTTGTATTTTAAGTTTTACATGTCTGGAGGTCTCCTGGGGCTACGTGACTATGAATTTACTGGCCTGACCGGGTTTTTCCTATTTTCAGCTGTTTGACAGTGTCTGCCTACATGCTCGTTAGGGGGACCTCTCAAGCACATGGAGATATTTTTAATATTAAATTGTAGACCCCAAGATAGGGTTATCTACCACAGTAACATCACCAGATACGACAGATCATAAGACTGCTTAAGAATGCTTTAACACTGTCACTCCCACCACCACAGATAGTTTTTGCTCTTTCAAAACAAAAATAAAAGTCCTTTAAAAGTTCAGACTGACTTATGAGATTTTAAAGACTTAACTCATTTATTATGGCATAACTTTGATGTATTGGTTATATACAAGAGTCTTTTTTGTTTTTAAGAGAATAAGCTAATGTTCCTACCTTTTGGAAACTAAAAATGGCTAAACCAAGTTTTCTTTTATAAAATTTGATTCCTTGACATACCCAGTGCCCCTCTCCCAACCCTACAACTTCTTGTTTGGGGATATCATTTGAAAAATTCTTTTGTGAAACTAAAGTAAAAGCACTCTTCTACATCAATGCTTTCAAATGTCCATTCTGAGCAAGGTTCTAGGACTTCAGCTCCTGACACTAAATTGTAGGGAACTTATTCTTTATTCTCTGTTCTTCAAGGTGAAGAGGAAGAATCTTAGAGCAAGAGCATCACCTTGAAAATTACACCTGTGTTTTTTTCTTCCCAATCCCCCAAACACTGCAGGTATAGCAGACTGTTCAAAGCAGAATTGGGGAAACTTTTGTTTTTTGGACTACGACTCACACATTTTATTAAAAGCAGTGTTTCTAAAGGAAAAAAAGATAGCTGCAAAAGTGTCCCCACCCAATTTAATGCAGACCTGGCAAAACTTAATTATAATTCTATCAAGTGAGGGGAGGATGCCCCTACATCTCAGAGGCTGGGATACTCCTGACCTGGTAAGTCTAATATTAGGAAGTTTCTCCTGCTTTCTGTTGGATTCTCAATGCCATTTTCTGTGTGTATCTGCCTTCAGGTTCAATCATGGTGGCCATGAATTTCACAGGGTTTTCATAGACAAGGAGAACTCAGAGGTGGTTTTGCCAGTGACTCTAAATAGCAAAGTGTGCGCTCTTCCTGGTGCATGTAGCTGGAATGTCACTGACAAGTTGCCAAAGCTCATCAAGAACACTTAGTAGTACCCCTTTCTTCTGATTCATGAGGGCACGAATGACATTGCAAAAGATACCTCTGAGCAGATCATCTTGGACTATGAAGTTCTGGGCAGGAAAATGAACAGGCACAGGTAATATTCTCACATATTTTACCACTAAAAGATAGAGGACCACACAGGGACAGGAAGATACTTCAGAAGAATGACTGGCTATGCAGATGGTGTTGACAGGAGAGGTTTGGTTTCTGGGACGATCATCTTTAATCCTTAGATGAAGGACTGTGGGCTACTGATGGCCAACTCTTCATGAAGACTGGAAAAACGCCTTTGGCAAAAGTATGGCAAATCTGATCAAGAGGGCATTAAACTAAACCCTTGGGGGATTAGAGGTGATAGGTTAAACACCAAAAGTGAGCTTTATCCACAGGGATGTAAATTCTAGAGGGGAAGCTGAGAGGGCAAGTAGGAGTCACAGTAAAACTCACAAAAGAATAAAAGATGAAAACAAACATTTTGGATGTCTGTACACCAATGCACAGAGTTTGGGAACCAAAAAAAGCAAACTTAAAGTCCTAGAAGTAAAGCTGAGGAAGAAAATGGGAGTCACAGTAAAGTTCACCGTTGATTAAAAGATGAAAACAAACAGCATTCTACATGTCTGTACACCAAATGCACAGAATATGGGAAACAAGGCAAGCTTGAAGCCCTAGTGGAGGAAGGTAAATTTTACTTTATAGGTACACTAGAAATTTGATAGGATAACTCCCATGACTGGAATATAACAATTTAAGAACATGAACTATTCAAAAAGAATATAGAAGAAAAGGAGGGAGAGCAGCATTATGTGTCAAAAACACATTCACTTGAATGAGTGATCAAACTGGACCAGTGGAGAAGACAGGTGTAAAAATAAATGTAGACAGAAATAAAAGCAACACTGGTGGAAGTTTTTGTCAGAGATGGTTTGACCAAACCTCTAGAAAATACTTTCTAAAGTTAGTGTAAAGGTCATGTTGCTTTAATTGCTTTAACTGTTAAGTGCACCTGGGGAAAGGAATGTGACTCAACCTGAGTTTGTGCTGAGTCAGGCTGATGAGCACCAGGTGCAGGCAATACAAGGGTTGGCCAGGATTGGCTAGGTGTCTGTATAAAGGTAGCACAATCCCAGCCAACACTGCACATATTGTTTGAAGTGTGTGTGTCTGCTGGGGGCTCTGTTGGAGAGAGCAATCTTGATATGCTGGATTGCCATCTGGACTTTGTAAATATTGTATATATGTTGTAACAAAGAATAAAGAGCCTCCATATTGGAAGACTGCAACTTGGAGTTGGTGAGTGTTACTGGCTTAGTGCTTGTGCTGCTAATGGTGTTCTCTGCTGGTAGGCATGCTTCCATAGCTGTGTGTAGCTATCTCTGCTAATCTATAAGGAGTTTTTCCTTGACTGGCTATTTTTGCCTTTCCCCCCTTTTTGTTTTTGGGGGACAGTTTTTGCTACAGGCCACCTAGCCTGTAGATAGGTAAGTGATCATGCTTATCTGTCATTAACTACCAAGGTGGCAGATAATGCTTTTCTGAAACAAAGCTCAGAAATCTCCAAGAAGCAGAAATTGCTAGTTATGGTCAACTTCAATTATCTTGATATCTCTGCTAAGCATAGACACAATGCTCTGCTAAGTATTGGCTTTAATAGGAAGTTACCATGTAATTCTAGAAATCATGACTGTGGGACTGATCAAGGAAGAGTATGTAGCAGCTCTGTTTAAGCAGAAGAAATTTAGAGGCAGCTTAGAAGTGGGTGAAATGTCAAGGTGTGGAATGCTAGCTGTGTCAGAAGCAGATAAGCACAGTTCCTGTATTATTAAGAGGAAGGGTCAGTGTAGCTTTCTAAAATGTCAACAAAACTTGATGGGGGGCAGAACTGGGAATATGCTGGGTTGCAGATTTGAAGGGACTGAGAGAAATGATTTTGCATTCTGTGTCTACAAAATAACTGTGTAACCTTACTTCAGGGCTCTTGGCTTTTTTGGGGTGACCCAGCCTGAGCCCATGCATTAAATAAACTTCTCTTTTTCTTAACTCTGTGGTCTCCTATCTCTAAAGTCTGCAACAAGTATAGTCAAACACAAACTTTGAATTTCAGGAAAGTTGAGGTCATCAAATTCAGAGAAATAATGGACAGAATCCCATGGCTAGAGATGCTAAAAGAAAAAGACGCTCAGCAGGGGTAGGATTTCATAAGAAGGAACTGCTAAAAGCACAATCACAAACAATTACATGGAAGAAGAAAAATAAGAAACATTTGAAAACACCAACATGGAGGAACAGTAAACTTAAGGAGGAAGCGAAAAGAAGAAAAAAAAGACTGTGTATATGGAATGGATGGAAGGATGAATCATCAAGGAAGAAGAGATGTCTAACCCAAGCTTGCATCAATAGTGTAAGGAGAGGTAACACTCAAAATGAGCTGAGACTGTCTAAGCAAGCAAATGGCAACAAAATGGTTTTTTTAAAATATGTTCAAAGCAAGAGAATAACAAAGCAAAAGGTGGGATCACTGCTCACAAGGAAGATGCTAACAGAATTCAATGAAAAGGCAGAACTGCTCAGTACCTAGTTTCCTCCATTTGTCTCCAAAAAGAAGGCTGTGTACTTCCAGGGAACAGCAGAGGTCTTTGCGAAGAATCCAAGTTGCAAGTCAAGACTGATAAAGAGTTATTTAGGAATCACCACTTTTACCCAAATGAGTTCAGATCACCAAAGCCAGATGACCTACATCTCAGGATATTGAAAGAACTTGCTGACATACTCATAGAACTACTTGCAATCATTTTTGAGAAATCTTGGAGAATGAGTGAGATGCCAGAGGTTTGGAGACTAACAAACACAATCCCTCTCTTCAAAAAAAAGGTAGGGAAGAAGAGCCAAGAAACTACAGCCAGTCTGTCTGAGCAAAATACCATGAAAAATATTATAATGGATTATATAGAAGTCTGTTTGCAGGTATCTTGATGACAATGTGGTGATTAGTAGGAGCTAGCATGTGTTTGTCAAGAACGAATCCTCAAGCAGACAAATCTCCACATGCTTATTGGTAGTCCATATTTTATTTTTTAAAAAAGTTTTGATGAATAGTCTATTCTGTAAAAAAAAAAAAAGAAGAAGAAGAAGAAGCAAGTTTGATTTTAAAACTGAAATCTTTGACACTTTGCCTTAATGAAGATCTGGATATCCTCCTCCTACTATAGTAAGGGCACTTTGCTTCATAACAGATAAACATGACTTTTCAGCTGGATTGCATCAGACCTCCTTGAAAGTTATGTCATTACACTTTTCTGCCTTCCCCATTTTTCCTGACCATCTGTTGAAATGTATAAATAAACCATAGTTAGAAGTCCAGTCCCTTTTTTATTGTTTAACAGTCCAGTTTATGGGAAGATTTTTTTTGCCAAATCCAGCAGTTTCTGCTATTGATATATTGAATGGTATGTATATGTTTTCTTAATACTAAGTAGAATTAAATTGGCATATATTTTTTATATTTTATATGAATGTAACTTGAGTTATGTGTTGTCCTTTTCTTAGGCCTTTTCTGCACCAACCTGCCATAGCAATGGAAGAAGGACAGGACCACAATGATGGTTCTACATGACATTGTTGTGATCTCGTACTTCTCTCATCCCCAGGCAGTAGAATCACTTTCCCTGTGAATGACCTGCAATCGTGTTTACCTGTCATGCTGAAGCTCAGGAAGTGCAATGGCTGTACCTCCCGCCCCAGCGTGGCCTGGGAAAGAGCCCGGCTGCACTGTGGAAGGAAGGGGCAGGGTCATCATTCTTCCTTCATTGTGGAGACAGTTGATGAGGAGGGGAGTGGTCCTGTCACACTCCTGTCCCAGTAGAGCCGATGCCAGGATCTTTACCGGTTGCTGCTGCAAAAAGGTAAGGTGTGGAAAGGGCCTAAGTTTTGAATCTTAATTTATTGCTGATATTTGTATTTGTTTCTATTGTAGCCCTTGAAGAAGGTAATTCAATTCAATGTGTAGGCCAAAACGTGTTTGGCTTTTTCAGAATAGAATACAGTGGGCCTTCCTCTCATGCAACCTTTACATGAATGAATGTGAGGTTCCACAAAGTGTTGTGTTCCATTATAGTGATTGGATGCCCCGTATGCATGCCTATACTGCTCCATGCATGCACACTTTACAGCTATTCACTATAATGGCATGTGACACTTTTTTTATGGAATTCCCACATATATGGTGGGTGCACTGTTTACATCAAAGCTTTGTAAAGAGCAAATTATGAACTATCAATAAACATGTGGAGACTCATTTCCTCCTTTGTTTGTGATATGTGCTTTGATTATAATTCATGCTTTCTGGTACCTCTTTTTGTTTCAAGAACAAATACTGCCACACTACCTTTCTATCTTTTTTGTTTGGGTCACTTGTTTAGTAGATGGTGGGAATGCTGTGGATGTCATTCATCTGAATTTCAGCAAACCATATGACAAGGCCTCTCATGATATTTTGATGAACAAATTGACAAGACATGGAATAGATGGAAACACCATCAGATGGGTCCATAATTGATTGGAAAACCATGATGAAAGAGTTGTCATAGATGGCTGTGCTTTAAAATGGGATGGAGGTCTCAGGTGGACTGCTTTGGGGTTCTGTTCTGGAACTGGTGCTCTTCACTATTTTTATCAATGCTTTAGATGATGGGGTGGAGGGAATGCTTGTCAAATTTTCAAGTGATATAAACTTGGGAGAGGTAGCTAACACATTGGAAGATATGAACAGAATTCAAAAACACCTTGATAAAATGGACTGAAATTAATAAAAAGAAGTTCAACAGAGAGAAAGGCAAAATTCTACAGTTATGCTTCAAAAATCAAATGCACAGGTATAGGATGGGGGATAGAGAGCCAGTGTGGTATAGTGGTTTAGTGTTGGACTATGACACTGGAGACAAGGGTTTGATTCTCTGCTTGGGCATGGAAACCCACTGGATGACCTTGTGTGGGTCACACATTCTCAGCCCCAGAAAACCCTGTCATGGGTTTGTCTTAGGGACACCATAAGTTGGAAACAACTTGAAGGCACACTTCAAATGGGAACAACAGGATGAGGGATACTTCGCTTAGCAGTGCTACTACTTTTGAAAATGACCTTGTTTTTGATTATTGCTGATGATGTTGAACATGAGCCAGTAGTGTGATGGTGCGGCAAAGAAAGCAAATGCTATCTCAGATTGTATTAATAGAACTATAGTTCTCAAGTCAAGGGAAGTAACAGGGTCACTATATTGTGTGCTGGTCAGGTCTCATCTGGAGTACTGCATTCAGTTCTGGGTGCTTCCTTTTAAGAACAATATAGACAATTTGGAGCAAGTTCAGATAAGGGCAACAAGGATAACAAGAGGTACAGAAAACAAAGCATGTTGGGTATATTCAGCTTGGTGAAGAGAAGAGTGAGTGGGTGACTTGATTTCCCTTTTTAAATATGTCACAGGCTGCCACAAGGAGGAGGGTGCAGGTAGGTTCTCTCTTGCCTCAGAGGGTAGAACTGGGTCTAATGGTTTTAAATTACAGGAAGGTAGATTTTGACTGAATATTAGAAGGAATGTCTTGACAGTGACAGTGGGTTGGCAGTGGAACCAATTGCCTAGAGAGGTAGTGGGGTCTCCTTCTCTGGATGTCTTCCAAAAGAGGCAGGATAGCTACATGCTGAGGATATTTTAGCTGGAGATGCTGCACTGAGCAGGGGGTTGGACCTGATGGCCCATGGGACCCCTTCCAGCTCTATGATTCTAAGTACATTAATATCTTATTAGTGTGTGCAGGGTGTAAAAATCACAGTCACATGCAACTATGTGTTTAAAGTTTTGCTTTAAAAACATTTAAGAGCTAAAGAAGTGACTTCTATTTTACTAAATAGGTCCTAAAATTACTAGGATGCCTCTAAGATACAGCAACACTAATTTGAACAATTTTTTCTACAATGATATGTAGCACTACAATTAAAAAAAAAAAGACCAAAAGACAAGTAAAAAGGACAAAAGGACAAAAAAAGCCCTGGAAAACTCACAACAACCGACAAGTAAAACTGTCTACAAGAAAAAGTTCTTGGAATTTAATAGCTAAGAAAATTGAAAGCCTGACAATTGGTGCCTAAATAGCCACAAGGCTGGTTACAGTTGAGAGTCCCTGCATTGAGAATCCAAGGAATGAGAGACCCCTTGCCTGAGAAAAAATCCTGACCAGAGATTCCTGAAGGAGCTGCTGTCAGGAACTGAATTCACACACACAAATAGTACAGTGCATAAATACTATTTATTTGGAGTGAGATACATCATACAAGACTTCAGTGAGAGGACTAAAGTTCAAAAGCAATATCAAATACTTAAGAATCCCATCCTTCCCCCTCCCTCTTTCAAGAGACCTTGAAGCAGTGAAAGCCTGGTGGAGCTTATCAGCATATTCCTAGCATTTGTTTAGCTAACCGTCTCTGGTTCCTGGGCTTTGGTTGCAAGCAAACTGCTACCTAACACTGGACTACATGTTCCATTACTATAATATGGAGGGCATTCTGACAAGTGCTGAGTCTCCAAAGAAGACTGCAGTGCACAGGCCAGTTAATATGATTTTCTACCCATAACCACAAAGGGATTTGCAAAGAAGTACCAGCATTTTGAGTTATGTTCACAAAGAGACTGATAATCCTCAACGACAAAGCTGATGAAATCTGATGCTAGTGACTGCTCCCAGTCAGAAGTCTAGTGGCTGTATTTTGGATTTTCCAAAGGAGTCCTACATAGAATGCATTATAAGAGTCATGTTTAGGAGTTGCCAGTGTGTTACCCTGGCTTCTGGGGGGGGTCCCCTGGGGGACACCTTGTTTCCCTCCAAAAATGCAAAGATTGGCGAAATTAGCGAAGCACTGGCAATAACAAAACAAGGGGCAGGGTAACCCAGCAGAATCAAGTACCCAATTTTCACAGGGCCAGGCCAAGCAAAAAGCCAGACAATCATACCAATAAATGATTTTTATTAATACATATATTCTCATGCACCAATGCACCCACTCACTCATGCACACTATTGAGAAGGGAAAGAGGTGAAAATTGATAGGGGATATAGCGGAGAGGGTGTGTAGGTGGTGATACTGCACCTATCTAGAAGTCTTCAGTCCAGGAAGTGGTGAGAAGGACAGAGCTTGGTGAAGAGAAGTGGCTGAGGGGATCACTCGACTAACAGAGTGCCGGTCTGCTAGTGTGGCGGGGAGTTCTCCGAAGAGACCCTCAAAAATGGGGACTACGTAGAGGGCAGAATGTACCTCGAGGCCAGGCCCTTTTCCGGGAAGAACAATGGCCAAAATAAAAGGAAAAAATGCAGCAGAATAGCAACTTGATGGTTTGCATGATTGGTTCATGTAAATGGACGTCACCCTTGTAGGATTTTCCAAAGTTGGAGTGGCTCAACCCGGGGAAAAGCAAGTAATCCCTTCAAGCTGGCTATTTGTGGCTGAGGACCCCTTGTTCAGGCAGGCGTGTCTAGCCTGAGGTCTCCTTGGGGAAATGTGACTGGGGATTTTCCTGGCCTTGACCTAGTTTTGGTCATTTGATCTATTTGTCTACGCACCCTGGGAATCTTTCTGGCATGGTGGGTGTATTTGCTATCAATTATATATCCCCCCTGGATGGGGTCTACCACTGGGGTAACAAGTGGATGGATTATCCTCCAGATGATTTGGATGAAGATTTGAATTATGATGATGACAATAATACTTTTATTTCTTACCCACCTCTCCCCAAGGCTTGAAGTGGGGTACAACATAAATTAAAATGTGATTAAAATGTGTCGTAAGTTAAACTACACTAAAAACACATAAAACCATTTAAAATACAAATATTAAATACATCATTATTAAAATACCTCATGATTAAAAATAGACTGGGTAGGCCTACTGGAAGAGATAGGTCTTTAGTTTTCAGTTTTTTTGTTTTTTTAAATTCACACATAGTTTGCTGTCTAATCTCTTTTGGCAGGTCATTCCACAGTCTAGGGGCGACTGACGAGAATGTCTTTTGGGTGACCATTGATAGTCTAACCCTGGCTGGCTTAAGTAAATGGCCCCCAGAGGACCTGAGTGTGTGCAGAGGATTGTATGGAAGGAGGCAATCCTGCAGGTAACTTGGACCCAAACCACACAGGGCTTTAAAGGTAATAACAAACACTTTGTACTCTTCCCAGAAACTAACTGGCATCTAGTGGAATGATTTTAATGTTGGTGTGATATGTTCAGTTGTTGCCCTGATTTCTGGGGTCCCATGAGGGACACCTCAGTGTGCTCCAAATAATGGGGAATGGGAATTAGAAAGAGCACAAGCTGTAGCAATGCAAGAGGTGGAGCAACCTAGCGAGATCTTGGACCCAATGTTTACAGGGTCAGGCTGAGTCAATAATCAAGCAGAAGTAAATAATAATTGTTTCTCTTTATTTTGAAATACAGTCAATACATATGTATGCAATCACTCACACAGACCTAATGAAAGAAAGGTAGGAGTTTGATAGAGGGTTTCGAGAGGAATTTTTCAGGGGAAATACTACACCTGGTCTTGTAGCCTGGGTAGTCAGAAGAAAAGTCTGTTGAAGCAGAGATTCTCAGCATGTGGCAGCTGAGGGGAAGGCTCGGTGAACAGAGCGGCAGCAAGGCGGGATGGAAGCCAGGAGTGATCCAAAGAAGCGCTCAAAATCAGGGGGTCTTATAGGGGAAAATGTGCCTGTAGGCTAGTCCGTTCCCAGGGAAAACAAAGGGTTTTGGGCGGGAGACAAAGCCTCCGAAAGGTCAGTACTTAAGATGATTGAATTATGACAGAGTTGTCAATGGCGCAGACAGTATGCAAACGAGGAGTGCTTGACAGTTGGATATTCAGTTCATCAAGCTGCTTGCTCGGGGCAGGGAATCTTTTGTAAGCTGTGTGCATACATAATATGGTGTTAAAGTGTACTTGCCTGGAGGTCTCCTGAAGCGGCATTCCAGCAATTACTGGCCTGCCTGGATTTTATCTTGTATTGTTCAGCTAATTTCGGCCATGTCCGTGTACGTGCTTGTCCAGGGGCCCCACAAGCACTTGGAGAGGAACAGTTTGGGATGACCAATTTCTTGATATCAAATTATATTTAGTAGACCACAGGCCTGGACTAGAAACCACAGTAACACAGTCCTCTCTGTACCTGTAATCAATCTGACTGCCATATTTTGGACCCTCTGGAGTTTCTAAACTTGGTACAAAGGTAGCAAATTGAATAAGTCCAACTTTGAGGTTACCAAGTTTGGTGCTACCAACTTTTAGCTTGGTACCATCTTTAGGTTGTCCAATTCTAGGAAGTGATGCAGTTGTCATATCAGCCAAAGCTGATAATAAGCACTCCTGACCGTCACATCTATCTGAGTTGACATTTGGAGGGACAGATTGAGGAGCGCTCCCAAGGTACAAACACAGTCTTTCAGAGGGATTGTGATCCACTCCAGAACTGATTGACACACCTCCAACCCTAGATTAGGACTCTTAATAGTAAGCACCTCTGTCTTGTTGGATTCCATTTCAATCTCTTTTTCTTCATCAAGCCCATTATCTCCTTCAAGGATGCAATCAGAGCAGACACACTATCCTTAGTGGAAGCTGTTCTTGAAGGCATGGAGAAATATATTTGGGTATTGTCAGCATACTGATAGCACCCCATCCAATGCCTCTGGATGATTTCTCCCAATGGTTTCATGTAGATGTTAAAAAGAATTGGGTATAGAATGGCACCTTGTGGTATGCCATATAACAGCTCCTTTTTAGAGGAGTGACTATCCCCAGGCACCACCATCTGGAACCTGCCTGGGAGTTAGGACTGAAACAACTGCAACACAGTGCCTCCAATTCCCAACCACCCCCAGCCATTCTAGAAGGATACCATGGTCAATGGTACTGAACATTGCTGAGAGGTCAAGAAGCACCAACAGGGACACAGCCTCCCTATCAATACTAAGATGAAGATCATCCACTAAGGTACTATAGCAATCTCAACTCTGTATGCTGCTCTGAAGCTGGTTTGAAATGACTCAGGGAAGCGTGTGTCATCCAAACTGCCTGGAGTTGGAAGACAACTGCCTTCTCAATCACTTTGCCCAAAAAAAGGAAGATTAGATACTGGTCTATAATTATTAAGGTCCAGGGGATCCTGGGAGGCTATTAAGCTATTATTCCTGGGATCTAGACTATTACAACTGCCACCATCCCTAACCACTAGCCATGGCAGTTGGGATGCTGGAAGTTGTAGTTCAAAATACCAGAGGGTATCTGGTGGGGTAAAGTTGACATAGACAATTATGGCTTGGCTTTCTATGCCCAGGAGAAGTTGCACATTGCAAATCAATCTCAGTTGGTAAAAGACACTCTGAATTACAGTCAGCCCTCCAGTTTCCTGTGTGTTAGGGGTACAGAGTCCCTGTAAAGTAGAAAAACCACGAATATCTCTAGGCCTCCCAAACTGTATTTAACATGCATGAAAAAGTACCCATATTGGTGGAGTAGCTGGCCCAGGCCCTGGACTCATTCCCTTGTGCACTCACTCGTTCACTTGGGCAAGAGAAAAAAATGGGGTGCAATTTTGGGGGCCTACTACCGACCCCCCAAACTAGACTGAGGCCTTACATGAGGCCTTCCTAAAACAGATGACCACACATTCAGAAAAAAAAGATAGTAGTAATAGATTTCAACTATTCTGATATTTGTTGGAAGTAAAATTCTGCCAAGAATATCAGGTCCAACAAATTCCTCACATGCCTTGCAGACAATTGTGTTGTCTAAAAGATGGAAGGGGCAAGAAGAGGATCATCTATTTTATAGTGTCAATATCAAAGGAAGTATTAATACCACTCTATTCTACTTTGGTTAGACCTCACCTGGAATACTGTGTCCACAATTCAGGAAGGATATTGACAAGCTGGAGTGCATCCAGAGGAGTGTGACCAAAATGGTGAAATGTCTGGAAGCCATGCCCTATGAAGACCGACTTAGAGAGCTAAGTATCTTTATCCTGAAGAAAAGAAGGTCAAGAAGTGACATGATAGCCACATTTAAATGTTTGAAGGGATGTGACATGATAGGTGGAGCAAGCTTGTTTTCTGCTGCTCCAGAGACTAGGATGTGGAGCAGAGGATTGAAACTATCCTGATATATGTTGGTAGTCAAACTTTTCCAAGACCACAAGGTCCAGGTTCCTCACTTGCCTTGCAGACAATTTCATAATACAGAAGGTGGAAGAGGTGATAAGGGGATCTACTATTTTAGATCTGATCCTGACCAACAGGGATGACCCTGTTGATGAAGTGGAGATGGTGGGATCCTTGGTGGGGGAATGACCATGCTCTATTGAAATTTGTCATTCAGTGGAAAGGAGAAGCCAAGTGTAGCCAGACACACATTCTAGACTTTAAAAAAACTGATTTCTGTAAACTTAGGGGCTTACTTGCTGAAATTCCGTGGTCAAGAATACTGAAAGAGAAATGTGTTCATGATGGATGGGAGTTTCTTAAAAGTGAGATACTGAAGGCACAATTTAAAAGTCTTCCAATAAGAGAGAATGGCAAGAAGTTCTGAACTGGACAAAGGAATGAGAGAAAGAATAAGGAAGAGTGTTGGAAAGAAGGGTAATGAAAATTAAAGATGTTATAGAATAAGTATAAGCTGAATGTAATAAGGTTAAAAGTAATGTGTTTAGAAAAAATGTATAAATGGGATATAAACACAAACTCAACTGGAAAAATGATGCTTGGAGGCGGAGAAGGTTTTTTTTTTATTTTGAGTAAAACTTTAATAAAAATATATACTAAATAAATAAAAATAAAACTTTGCCAAAAAGGAGGAAAAATGGCAGATATCTAAAGAAACCGGAATGGTTGACTAAAGAACTCTCAGCTGAGCTAAATGTTAAAAGAAACATGTACAGGAAATGAAAGAATGGTGAAACCACCAAAAAGGAATTCAAGCAAATAGCCAGGACATGTACAGAGAAGGTCAGAAAAGCTATAGCACAGAATGAACTCAAGCTTGCCAGAGACATTAAGAACAATAAAAAGCTTTTTTAGATATGTCTGCAGCAAAAGGAAAAACAAAGAAATGATAGGTCGCTGGGCGGAGATCGCCAATTACTAACGGGGGGGGGAGAGACAAAAGGCAGAACTGCTCAACACCTTCTTTACCTCAGTTTTTTCCCAAAAGGATAGAAGTGGTCAACCTGGGTGGAGAGCAGGTGGAGTGGAGTGGGTGGGGGGAATGCAGCACAGAATAGGTAGAGAAGTAGTACAGGAATATCTGGCTAAATGAGATGAATTCAAGTTTCCTGGGCTAGATGACCCAAGGATATTAAAAGAATTGGCAGAAATCATTTCAAAACCACTTGCAATAATCTTTGAGAACTCCTGGAGAACAGGAGAAGTCCCAGCAGACTGGAGGAGGGCAATGTTGTCCCCATCTTCAAAAAGGGAAAAAAAGAGGACCCAAATAATTATTGCCCAGTCAGCCTGACCTCAATACCAGGAAAGATCCTAGAGCAGATCATTAAACAATCAGTTTTTAATTACTTAGAAAGCAATGCTGTAATCACTAAATGTTAACATGGATTTCTCAAAAATAAGTCATGCCAGAGTAATTTTATCTCTTTTTACAACAGAGTTACAAACTTGATAGATGAAGGGAATGCTGTGGATGTGGCATATTTTGATTTCAGTAAGGCTGTTGACAAAGTTCCCCATGACATTCTTACAAAGAAGCTAGTAAAATGCAGGCTGGACAGGGCTACTGTTAGGTGGATTTGTAATTGGTTGACTGAACCCAAAGGGTGCACACCAATGGCTGCTTTTCATCCTGAAGAGAAGTGACTAGTGTGTGCCACAGGGTTTTGTCCTGGGTCCAGTGCTAGTCAACATCTTCATCAATGACTTGAATAAAGGAGTAGAGGGCATGCTGATCAAATCTGCAGATGACACCAAATTGGGTGGGTTGCTAATACCCCAGAGGACAGGGTCAAAATTCAAAATGATCTTGAGAGATTGGAAAGCTGGGCCAAAGCTAACAAAATTAATTTCAACAGAAAGAAATGAAAGGTCCTACACTTAGGCAGAAAAAATGGAATGCACAAATGTAAGATGGGGGAACACGTAGCTGGATAACAGTACGTGTGAAAGGGATCTAGGAGTCTTGGTAAATCACATGCTGCACGTGAGTCAGCAGTATGATGTGGCAACCAAGAAAGCCAACGGGATTCTTGGTTGCATCAATAGGAGTATGGTGTCTAGATCGAGGGAGGTAATGGTACCACTCTATTCTGCTTTGGTTAGACCTCATTTGGAATACTGTGTCCAGTTATGGGCACCCCAATTCAAGAAGTATATGGACAAGCTGAAGTGTGTCCAGAGCAGGGTGACCAAAATGGTGAAGGGTCTACAAGCCATTCCCTATGAGAAGTGACTTAGGGAGTTGGATATGTTTAGTCTGCAGAAGAGAAAGTTAAGAGGGAGCATGATAGCCATGTTTAAATATTTGAAGGGATGTCATGTTAAAGAGGGAGCGGGCTTGTTTTCTGCTGCTCCAGAGACTTGGACAAGGAGCAATGGATTCAAGCTGCAAGAAAAGAGATTCCACCTCAACCTCAGGAAGAACTTTCTGGTGGTCAGAACTGTCCAGCAGTGGAATATGCTGCCTTGGAGTGTGGTGGAGATTCTTTGGAGATTTTTAAGTAGAGAGTGGATGGCCATCTGTTGGGAATGCTTTGATGTGTGTTTCTGCATAGAAGGGGGTTGGATTAAATGGCCCCTGTGGTCTCTTCCAACTCTATGATTCTATGAACTACAGGAAGAGATTTCACGTAAACATCAAGAAGAACTTCCTGATGATAAGAGCCATTCAACAGCAGAATATGCTACCTTAGAGTGTGGTGAAGTCACCTTATTTGAAAGTTTTTCAACAGAGGCTGGATGACCATTTGCTGGGAATGTGTTTGAGTTTATGTTCCTACATGGCAGGGAGTTGGACTTGATGGCCCCTCTGGTCTCTTCCAACTCTATGGTTCTATGATAACTGGGGAGGAAAGGAACAGGATGGGGGAGGAGGGCAAGGGAGGGTGCAAGGATCTCTAGGACAGATGGAAGGAGTGCCACAGCCATAACAGCAGCTACTGCAGCCTCTTCCAGCTGCTTTTTCCCTCCCCTACTGCTGCTGGGATTTGCAGTTGAAGGAGGGGCATTTAGAATTCTCAGCCAGGGAGCCCTTTGGCCTCAACAAACTACAAACCCCAGAATTCTGCAGGATGCTGAAAGTAGAATAATAGCAGTATAACAGGGTACTGCGGAAAGACCCTCAGTTCCAATTAAACTTCTTATATAGTACTAAGAACGTGAATTTTAAAATTAAAATTAAACTATAGCAGGCCTATCAATAACATAATCAGATCACCCTCATTCCCTTCCCAGTAAACAATATTAATACCGTATTTGCCTCTCCCTTCTGGTCTATGAAATTGCCTGCAAGGGAAGTGAGAAATTTGTCCAACCTAATACGCTTGACAGAGTTTGACTTCCAACTATTATCAGGATAATTGAAATTTCCCATTACTATTATATTTCTCATTTATGAAACGTCTTGTCATTTGTTTCAGGAAGGTATCATCTGTACTCAGTCTGGCCTGGGGGTCTGACGTAGATCTCTACAATGATATCATTGTGGAACATCTTTGACCTATTGTGCTACTCTTCCTCCTTTCCTGTTGGCTCTGTTTCACTGAAATAGGTTATAAGCCTCTATTGTTGCGTTCTAATCATGAGACTCATTCCACCAGGTTTTAGTGGCACCTATTGTATGCTATTTACTTTGCTGTGTTAAGAGTTCCAGCCAGTCTTTTTGATCTCCCATTGTTATTGCCAGTGACCAGCCCTGACTTAAGGGATGTCAGATATCATTTTTGATATCAGTAATTTGGCTTTCTTCCACCACCTCTCTCCATGTGTCTGCGAGGCCACCGAAGAAGCTCGCAAGACAGGCATGGCTGATAATTGCTGCAATATTCTAAACAATACAGGCTGGCCAAAAATAGCCATCTCGCCACTTTAGGAGACCTCAAAGGCAAGTACTGTATTATGTATGCACGCTGCTTGCAAAGAACTCCCTGCCCCGAGCAGGCAGCTTGACAAGCTGGATACTCAAATGTCAAGCACTGCGCATCTGTATACTGGCTATTCTATTGTCAATTCGGACCTAACTTAATCATGTTAAATTCTGACCTTTCGGAGGCTTTGTCTCAAGCCCTAAACTCATTGTTTCCCCCCAAGTACGGAATAGCCTGTAGCTTCATTTCTCCCTATAAAAACCCCCGACTTGAAGAGCTTCTTTGGATCGCTCCTGACTTCCATCCCGTCTTGCCGCTGCTTAGTTTGGCGAGCCTTCCCCTCAGTTCCACGTACTCAGATTCTATACCAATGAACTCAGTCTTCAGACTACCCAGGCTCCAGGACAGGTATAGTATTGCCTAAAACAACTATCCCTCTTGAAAATCCCTCTGTCCCACTCCCTTTATTTTTCTATAGTTATCTGTGTGAGTGTGTTGCATACACTGTTTGTCTGTATTTAATAAATATCACAATTATTCTTAAACTTTGGTGTGCTCCTTGGTTTGGCCTGACCCCGTAAACGTTGGGTAAAAGATTCCGCTCCATTGCCCTGCCTCTCACATTGCTAGCTTGTGCGCTTTGACTAATTTCCCCAACTTGTTTAATTGTGAGCGCATTTAGGTGTCCCTCATGGGACCCCCGGTAAACAGGGTAACACCATGTTCAGTGCATCAGAATAGAGATTAGTAGTATTCTGTTGTTTATTTTTGTTTCATGCATTCCACAACTCAGACCGGAACCAAATGAAAAGTATGAAATTCCCAGATCTTTGCATTCTAACTCCCACT
This sequence comes from Ctenosaura bakeri, assembly GCA_948474755.1. Lineage (NCBI taxonomy): Eukaryota > Metazoa > Chordata > Lepidosauria > Squamata > Iguanidae > Ctenosaura > Ctenosaura bakeri. The sequence continues at coordinate 37,517 of CAOLHI010002375.1, read as the reverse complement.
AAGAATTATGAGAGTTGTTGTCCCAAAGATTTGCAGTTTCCTAACTATGAGGCTCAGTTCTGGATTCCCCATCACTTGTGTTGTTGTTGTTGTTGCTTTTAAGTTGTTTCTGACTTTTGGCAACCCTAAAGTCAACCTGGGGCTGAGAGTATGTCATGCATCCAAAGTTACCCAGTGGGTTTCCATGGTAGAGTGGGGATTTGAACCCTGGTCTCCAGAGTCAAAATCCAATGCTCAAACCACTACACCATAAGCAAAAGAGCGATATATTTCTTTCTCAAAACAAGCAATAGTTGATACATCACTGAGGAAAACTAAAAACTGTATTTTTGTATTCTTCTCTTCTCTGATATTGAGAACAATGGAGTCTTGCTTCCAAAGCCTCTGCAAACACAGTATTCAGTTAGAAGAGACCTGAGAGATGTGACTCCATTTTAAAATCCATATTAACATTTGTATTATGGAAGTAATTCTTCTGTGTTTAAGACTAAAGTGGATGAGCTCTAACTGCAGTTTTTGCTGTGAACTGGCAAGCTATTGTGGCTTTTCCACAAATTGTCCTTGAATGGCTGAAACTCCCTGAACAAATCTCTAAAGTTCTTCCAAAAGGACAACATTTCAGATATTGTGCCTCTCCATCCCTTACTATGCAATGAAGGGGAGTAAAATGGCCCAAATTTCCTTTAAAAGGAGACTATTCAGACTCCCTGGGCCAAGGAGTATAAATTATGAATTACTTCTCCAAAAGAATCTGCCTAATTCGTGGCAACCTAACTTCAAATCAATTAGTTCATTTGTCCTCCCCTGGAGCTGTCTAGCTCACAATGGCAAAGTCTCATGCAAAAGAAGATGGGGGAGGGGGGAGGAACGACAAAAGTGACTTGTCCTAATGAGCAATTAGAAAAGTGTGTAGATTTTCTCTTCAGCCCATTCTGAGCCCCAAATTCTAAAAGCAATGCTTTTCTTCACTACTTCCTGTTTAACAAATGAAGTACCCAACAGTGCTCATTGAGGAGGGGGGAGCCTCCTGTGTACCAAAGTTGGATGAGTTAAAATGACTCAGTCTGCACCATTGGTAGCTGGAGAAGAACAATAATTAAGAGCTATGCATCTCACCCCTTCAGAGAACAGATGCTTAAATATTTCTTTGCACCTGAAAAAAACTGGCATACAGCCTGTTAGTCATGACAGCTCTTTAAGTCCTGTTTCACAGAGGCAGTAAAGAATGCCTTTTACTCTGGAATGTATGAGCTATGAAGGTTGTCTGTACAGGGAAGAAAGCAGAAAGAAGCTGCTTAAATCAGAAAGTGGCTTTACATTCAAGTCACAGTTGCAGGAAAAGCAAAAGCAGTTTAAGCAACACTTCTGGAAACGGCTGAAAGGCTGCTTCAAGCAAATGTAAGGTACATCTAGGTCTTTATGAGAAATGGGACTAATGTGGTTTATCCCATTTTGGCTCAGTTGTGCAAAGCCTTTGTATAGTGTTAACCTTTGCTCGCATCGGCAGTCAAAGTGCTGTGTTCTGCTTGTAGCCTCCACCCTATTGTTTTATTCTATAAAAGTTTTGCTTTATAAAAATGGTTACTAAAGAATGACAGGACTCCTGAAACTTTAATCCTTAGCAGATTCTGGAACACAGTGAGGTGCTGTAAAGCTCTGTCAAGCAGGATAAAGGTATGTCACCATCCAAACCCCAATTTTCAGCCACAGCCAACACAGCAATTACCTCGCTGGTAGAGAAGGAAAGAGGTGTGGAGGAAAGTTCATTTCAGTTGTTGTCACAGGGCAGGGACAACTGCAGAGGAAAGTTGGGGTTTGGAAGGTGAAAGAGAACTGGTATCTTTATCTCCCTTGATGGTGCTTTATGGTACCCTGTGTTACTCCAAGGACAAGAGTAGACAGGAGACTACCCTAGAGCCAGTCTGGCAGCTCTAACCTACCATAGCACTAGAACTTGGGCTTACATAGTCAACCTGACTGACAGTATATTAAGGACAACAGAGAAAAATTCTACAGTAAGAAAAACTTGGGTCTAAGATGAGGTTAATATGCTTTACACACTTACCTGTGCACCAGAGATCATGCCAACCATAAGCTAAAATGTGCACCTTAGCATTTGTATGTATTAATGGTAAACACATTCCATAATCCTACACATTCTTATCACTTACAACTTAGCTTTCATGCAACCAAGTGGTCTTTGTTACCCCCAAAACATGAGTGACTCAGGGGTCAACCCCCAATGTAAGCACCTCGACATGACAAAGGGGAAATAATTAGCTGAAAATTAGGAGTCCTGTGAGAGGGAGGTAACTTAACGAGATCTTTCTGCTGATGTTTGTGGGAAAGAACCAAGTAGAGAATCCAAATGTAAACTAAAAATGTGTTTTATTGAGAGATTCACACATACACAAAAGACCAAAACACTCACATACTCATACAAGAGCTAAGTAAAGGATAAAGGGAAGATATTTGTGAATAGAGGAATTTTAGGGTTTGGGTGATAATTACCAGTCCAGAGAGAAGCGAGAAAAAGTGGTGATGTAGCTTAGGTTGGCACCTAAAGACAGTTCTTGTTTGGAAATCTGGGAGACAGCATGGCATTCAGCAAAGTGAGAGACTGCTCTGAACTGCTCAAAACTGAGAGTTTTTATACCCAAAAGAACTATCCTGAGGATATGGGTGTGAATGACTTTCCCAGCCAAGTGGACAATGGGAGTTCCAGCATAAACAGTGAGAGCTGTAGCATGAACATTGGATGGAGTTAGTGAACTCAGTGTTTAGAGGACAAAGGGATAATGGCCGTTATAATAGCTCTGTATTGTGGAAAGATTTAGGAGACAATGCAGGAAAACATCCAGGTGTAAGGCAACAGGGTTGAAACAACCACTGTTTGGTGAGACCTTCCCTTTTCTGCACAGATATGTTCCTGCTTCAGTTTAACCCTATTACCGCCAGAGTTGATTGGTAATCTGCCTGACAATGACTTCGGCTGCGCCTAGCGGGGGTGTTGGCTGACCTACCTGTCAGGGGCATGGGCCCGGCTGGGCCTGTCGCTGCCCCTGAGGCCGCTGCTGAAGCGGCGGCAGCCGTGGCCGAAGGGCCTTGCCCGAAGGCCGGGGGAAGGTCGCTGCCGACGGAGCCCGTTCGGGTGCCGTGAAGGCCGCCGCGGCCGCCGGGACCTACACAGAGGCCACTGCGGCCGACGGGGCCTGCGTGGAGGCCGCCGCGGCCGACGGGGCCTGCGCGGAGGCCGCTGCGGCCAAGGGGCCTTGCCTGGAGGCCGCCGCGGCCGACGGCTCGGGCCTGGCGGCTGTGGGAGAGGCTGCCGGGTCTGGAGCCACTTATCTAGAGGCTGCAGGCTCGAGTCCCTCGTCGTCGGCCGACTTGCCAGGGTGGGCGGGTCCTGGGCCTGCTCCTGGGGCTCTGCCCACCCGCGGCCCCGATCCGCGGGAGGCCTGGGAGTCTGCCTGCGGCCCCGATCCAGAGGAGGCTGATGCCTCCGCCTCGCCTCCTCCTTTCCAGCAGCGGCGGCAGGCCAAGGAGGCCGTCCGCCGGTCCCGGCGCCTGCTGGAGAGGAGGCGACGGGCAGAGAGCTCGCAGCTGTGAGGCACAGCACAGCTGCGAGCCCTCAGCTACATGGCCACGCCGGATTGGCCGGCGCCTGGCTTGGAGGGCTTTTTGAGGCAGGCGCCGGGCTGTGGAAGGCACGGAGCAACAACCGTCGGTCAACCGTGGTCCTGCTGTCCGTGCCTTGTTCCTGCCCGCACCTGAGACCAGTCCTCCTGTTCACCTTGGTGAAGTAACCTGCCTTATGTACTTTAACAGCCTGTGTTTATTTCTGTTAAGACTGAGTAGAAGCCCTGCCTGCATTAAGGACTATTTCTGTTAAGACTGTGTAGAAGCCTGCTTGCTTTGTACTTTTGAGTTTTGACTGCATTAAAGCCCTGCACCTCTAACCAGCTCCCCTGCCTCTGCCTGATCACCACCTGGCACTGACACTACCTTGCAATCATCCATTTTCAGTCAGTAATTTTCCTTTGTCTAGCTTGTCCTTCCAGTCACCCCAAGTTGCATTTTATATCAATGCCAATTAATATATGTGCCAATTAAATAATTGCCAAATAAATCATATCAATCTTGAGGGTTGCATGAGGCCATAACAGTCTTAGCCTTTCATTTAGCTTCTTTTTTAATGCAAGATGGGGACTAATCATTGTTTCAGTATTGATGTGATATATTTTAGTAAATTTTTTATTTCTGTTGTTTTGTATTTTGTTGAATTGTAAATCTTTGTTTCTGAAAACCAGCATTTTGCAAGATTGTTTGTAGATTTAGAGTGCAATGTAAGAAAAAGCAACAAGCATATGGATGTCCACTACCCCTGGATAAATTATGACCCCCAGATTCCAATTTTTTATTAAAGCACCAATCCATCCATCCATCCAGTTGTTACTGTGGCCCAGGCCTACCCGGACATAGCACTCGATATCGTTTTGATATCAAACCATTTGGCTTTCCTCTGCCACCCTGCTCCACATGTTTGCGAGACCTCCCGACAAGCACGTAAACAGGCGCAGCCGGTAATTGCTGGACATTCCATTCCCCACCTAGGCAGTCCAAACTGAGCCGGTTCATCACTTCAGGGACCTCTCTGGCAAACACCCTTTTGCTTATGCATGATACTAACAAAGGCTCCCCTGCCCCGAGCAGGTAGCCGCACAAAGCCGTACTAGGCGCTCTGCATTTGCATACTGGCTACACTATTGTTAAATCAGCGCTAAGCCCATCATGCTAAACTCTGACCTTTCCAAAGCTTTGTCCTGCTCCAAACTCACATTGTTCTCACCGAGTAAGGTATGGCCTGCAGTCACAATTCACCCTATAAAAGCCTCCGATTCCGAGACTTACCTCGGATCACTCCTGAATTCCATCCAGCCCTGCTGCCGCTTTGTTTGGCGAGCCATCCCCTCAGTTCCAGTAACTGAGCCCGCTCAACATCGGATCTCTCCTGAGTTCCAGACCGCCTTGCTGCCACTGTGCCTGGTGAGCCTTCCCCTCAGTCCCACGTACTGAGACTCCATATCCACGAACCCAATCTTCATATCTCTCCAGGACTACGAGACAGGTGTCGTATCACCCATTTCCCCTGAAAATCCCTATTTCCAATTCTTTAGTTAGCTGTGTGACTGTGTTGTCTTTAATGTTTGTCTGTGTTTAATAAAATATCGTTTTGCCATTTTAAACCGTCTGACTGCTTGACTGACCCGACCCCGTAGATGCTGAGTTGCAAGATCCTGCTAAGTTATCCTGCCTCTTGCTAGCTTTAGTGAGTGCTCCAGCTAATTTTCCTCAAAGTTGTGTCATTGTGTTTTGGTTATTTGAGCACCCCTCCCGGGACCCCCAGAGAATAGGCGCTGACAACAGGGTAACACAGTCTTCTTGTGGAAACTGAGAATGAGGCAAAATGTGCAGCCACTATTCTGATTGTTTTTTGGAAGCAACTAGTCTGTTGAAGCAGAGTTTCAGTATTTTTAATCTATGGCTTAAATCACAGCAGAGACTGACTCATTAGGTCTCTCTGGGGAAGGAATTTCACGTTGCATTTTAAAACTATTAGCCTAAACTCTAAATCTGAGTAAGTTATCCAATGTTGATCTGTTCTCATTTCTGTTTTATAAAAAGCTTCTTGTGGAAATATCCAAAGCAGTGTTTTTGAATGTATTCTTAATTTGTAATTAATCCAAATTCTCAGTAAGACATGTCTTATACCATGCTAAAAGCTATATTAACCTTAACTTTATCATAGCATAAGTACACGTGCCATCCAAATCTTAAGTCATGTCCTTCCAAGTTCAAAAGTTTATTATCTTCCAAACTAATCCATTTTTAATCCCTATCATAGCAGCTGCTGTGAAATAAATCTTCAGATTCTTTAGAGTCTTGTAAAACTTTAAATCTTATTCTAGGCCATTTTTCCAAAGAAATTTCAAAAGATCTCTTTGCCATTGAGAAAATGTAGTTTCTTTAGTCAATATAGGAATCATTTGAAAAAGGAATAAGATTTTTGGCAAAACATTCATTTTTTGCTGAAATTCTTCCTAGTAAAGATAAATTCATTTTTTGCCATTTTCCCATCTCATTCTTGATTTCTTTCCATGTTTTAACATAGTTATTTTCATATAATTGGCTGGTAATACCTGTTAAATGGATACCTAAATATTTAACTTTCTTATCAATTTTGAAACCAGTTCTTAATTGTAATCATCCTTTTCTCCCTTTCTCATATTCTTAGTTAAAATTTCAACCTTTTCCTTGTTTATTTTAAAATTAGCTAATTGTTGAAAGTCTTTCAATTCTTCTTATAGCTTCATAATCGATTCCAAGAGATTCTGGAGCATAATCACTACATCATCTTCAAAAGCTCTTAATTTAAATTTTTCTTTTCTAATTCTTACTCCTCTTATATCAGTATTTTGTCTAATAGCTCAATTCAAAACCACCATTGCCAGGATAAATAAAAGAAGAGATAAAGGACAACCTTGTCTAGTCACCTTCTGAAGAGAAACAGAGTGGGTCAATGTTCCACTGATTATTATTTTTGCCCATTGCTTTGAATATATAGCTTTTAATCCAAGTCAACATATTGATTCCAAAATTAATCTTCCCAAAAACTTTCAGTAAAAACTGCCAATTCTGATTATCAAATACTTTCTGCATCCAAAAATGTCAATGCTCTTTGTTTTGCATTTTGACATTCAAAATATTCAATCACATTTAAAACTATTCTCAAATTGTCCTTCATTTGTCTTCCAGGTAGAAATCCACTTTGATCTTCATTAATGTACCGTTCTCCAGGAATTCTCAAAAATTATAACCAGGAGTTATGAGATTAATTCTGTTAATTCTTTTAATCGCTTTGGATGTAGTTCATCTGGTCCTGGAGACTTGAATTCATTTAGAGTAGCCAGATATTCCTGTACTACCTCATTATCTAAATTGTGCTGCATTTCCCTTACCACATCATCTGCTTCATTTTCCCCAGTCAGAGCCTTGTTTGCCTTTTGGCAGATGATCAAGGCCAAGAAGGTGTTCAGTAGTTCTGTTCTTTCTCTGTCTCCTATTAGCGTTTCACCATCCTCTCCATGCAGAGGCCATACCATTTCCTTGTTCTTTCTTTTGCTACAGACATAACCAAAAAAGCCTTATTTATTGTTTTTAACCTGAGATCATTCTGAGCTTTAGCTTTTCTGACTTTCTCCCTACACTTGCTGGTTATTTGCTTGAATTCATCTTTGGTGATTTCCCCTTTTTCCCTTTCTTGTACATATCCCTTTTAAATCTAAACTCAGTTGAAAGTTCTTTAGACACCCATGCCAGATTCTTTAGGCACATTCCATTATTTAGGTTCCAGTTTATGATCAAGTCAATGGAAGACGCAATCCATCTAGCTCTCGCTGGATCACAAACCCAAAGCGTCATATTTGACAGGAGGTGCTTGTGGACTCTCTGATACATGAAGAGTTCAAAGGTTCTGATCTAGCCAAGGACATCTGCCCAGGAACAGAGTGGCTGCAGCAGATCTTGAGACTCAGGAAACAATCACACACTTCAGAGGAGCCAGGGAGCATGAGTGCCTTCCACCCACCATATGAACATTGCACCAACTTTAATTTAGACCACTTGTATGTATATAATTTGACATTAGTTTATTGTTGCGTAAAGAAGACAAGACACCCTTGATTGTTATTTGAGAGCTTTCTCATCTAATGAAGGGTCCCCTCTTCTGGGACTGAGAAGCCTTATGAATTAAATAATTTAATCCTTCTCTTTCCCTTCTTTTTTCCCTTGGAATTTACTTAATCTTTAAGGGACATGAATATTAGTTTTCTTTTTTTAATTTATAATTTTTATTATTTTCAAAGTACATAAAAGCATATATTGACACTAATATCATTGTTATGATTCTTCTATTCTCCACTTCTGTGTATCAAATATTTCCAGTTGAATCTATCTTCCCTTTATAGATATCTTATCAGATACCAATATAGTCAATCCACAGACATTTACAGATTTAGCCAAAGCATAACCCTTTTCCATTCTTTTTCAAAATTTTGAACCATTTTGTTCTTAAGGGAGTTAGCTAATTCTTCAGTCTCTACCATATCTAACATTTTCATTTTCCATTCATTTAATGGAATGTCTGTTTTATCTTTCCAATGTTGTGCATATGTCAGCCGTGCTGCTGTGATCAAATACAATAAAATCTTCCGTTGTTTTCTAATCTCCCAATTTTGATCTAATATGTTCAATAAATAAAATTCTGGTACCATTTCAAAACTTTGGTGTTTTTTTGAATTTCATCATGAATTCCTTCCAAAATGTCTTAGCCTTAGAACAAGTCCACCACGTATGAGAAAAATCCCCACATTTCCAGCACTTTGCACCCCATTTTTGGTTATTTTTTTGAGGTCTTTGTGGAGTCATATACCACCTATGTAGCATTTTATAATAATTTTCTCTTAAATTTAAATTTGGAGTGAATTTTATGTCTGTTTTCCGTACTTTTTCCAATACCTCTAACTCAATTGGATGGCCTATATTTTGGGCCCACTTAATCATTGACTCTCTTATTGACTCAATTCAAAGTCCCTTTTTAATAGTAATTTGTAAAGCTTTGAGATTTTCTTCTTCTGATGTTCTTTCAACAATTGATCTAGTTCATTTTCTTGTCTTTCAAAACCATAGTTTTTGGTCCATTTTGTACCTTTCTTTCAACTGGCCCCAAGGGAGCCAGTTTAGCTCATGACCTTCATCTTTTAACTCTTCTATTGACTTCATTTTTGGATTGTCTCCCATTTTATTATGTCTTGATAAGTCAAAAACTTTCCTTGCTTTGTTGGTGCAATCTTACAAGCTTCTTGAGGGGACGTCCAAATTGGGAGTTCTGTGTAATATTTCTGTTTTATTTGGAACCAGATCTTTAATAAAGTTTTCTGGATGCAATTATTATTAAAATCTTTATTCACCACTATTTTATTATAGCATAAGTAACCATGCCATCCAAATCTATTATCTGTTTCTTCCAGATCTTTCAAAGTAGATTTCTCTAATATAATCCAATCTTTAATCCAAACTAAACAACTAGCATAATAATAGGTCTTCAAAGATGGCACTTTCATCTCTCCTCTGTCTTTTGCATCCTGTAATACTTTAAATCTTATTCTTTTTTTTTCTTTTTTTTTGCCTAACGACTATTAGTTTTCATAGTTGATTTTCTACTTGTGGATATTGACGTTTGGGAGTAATGGCTCTTTTTTCCCCTGAATGAATGAACTATCATAGTTGTATTTATCTTGGATAATTGAAGTGATAGATGTCATATATATTTAACTGAATAGAATTTTAATATTCATAAGACCATCATGTCTGGAATTATGAAGACTGGACTTTAAGACAACTTTGTTTGTCTACCTGCTGGTTGGTATTGTGCCAGTTTTTTTTATTGTTTTAAGAAAGTCTACTTAAGAACAGTCTTTATCTAACGTTTGGAAATATAAGCTGTTTTGTGTGAGAACATACTGAACAGTAGATGGCTATCAAACAGTAATATTGGAGAAAAGAGAAGTTTCGTACTACTTTTCTTTTTCTTTTTTAATTGAAAATGACTGTGGCTCTGACTGTTTTTTGAGCTTCCTAGCAGAATTCACGCAATTTAAAGTCTCCTTTGAAAATAAGTTTGACACATTCATAGAGCAAGTGACAGGAGATCTTCAACATGGGACAGGCGAAGTTAAAATAATTCAACAGATGCCTGAAAAAATATCTGTTCATGGTCAAGATGAAGCAGAAGCAACAGAAATCCTGTCAGATATAATTCAAGATTTCAAAGTCATGAAAATCCAAACTGAGATAATTACACAGCATGAATTGGAGAAAGTCGGTATAGCCTATAAAAGAAGGATGAAGGCCCTCAGTGTTGCTTTATTTCAGTATTAATTAAAAGAGGAAAGATCAAATCTCAGAATTTGATCAGAAGATATTATGCAAAATTTAGGACAACTTGCTTCTACTCCTAAATTATCTCAGGAGAAGGGATGGTTATATATTTTTGGTGCACAAACTTATCAGAGTGACTGTATCTTTCAGCTGGGACCAACCTGATGACCTGATCTTTACTTAAAAGAATGAAAGCCATAGGTTGAGCATGACTGATCTAATACATCACTTTTTAGGAATACTAAAAAAAGATTCAATCTCTGGAAAGAAAGAAAGAAAGAAAGAAAGAAAGAAAGAAAGAAAGAAAGAAAGAAAGAATGAGCTTAAAGTCTTCCCCTGTAATAATCAGGGGAAGAGTTTAAGCACATTGAGAAAAAATGGATTTATTAATATTATTTACTGGGAAGGGAATGAAGGTGATCTGATGATGTTATTAATAGGCCCTCTATACTTTACTTTTAAATTTCAAATTCTTAGTACTATATGAGAAGTGTAATTGGAACTGAAGGCCTTTTCACACTACACTGTTATAGTGCTATTATTCCACTTTCAGCATCCTGTGGAATTCTGATGTTTGTCATTTCCTGAGGCCAAAGAGCTCTCTCACTGAGTGTTCTAAATGCCCCTGCCTAAACAGCAAACCCCAGGATTCCATAGGATGTTGAAAGTGGGATAATAGCACTATAAAAATGTAGTGCAGAAAGGCCCTAATAGTCTTACTCTTAGTTGCTTTTAAACGTTATTTCCTACATGGAGGTTTATTACTTTTTGACTGATGCTATTGTTTTTTTGTGATTTCTATGAGCTTAAACTAACATAGAATATAGTACAATGATTTATATAGAACATAGGATAATTTAAGATTGCTTTATAAATTTGTATTTTAATCTAGTAAGTAAAGAATTTTCGGCTTACTAATTTTTTTAGAGTTCCTACTACTTTTTGAGGAATGAAAATCATTTTAAAGTAATATAGAATTTAGATTAATTTGATAAGTAATATCAATTGCTTATAAGTGATGTTTATCAATTATATAATTTTGTAGGCATATATTTAGGATGGTAAGAATGATTGGCTGCAAGTATTAATTTCTAGTACAAATTAGTAAATAATTAATTAATAGGTGTAATACAATTTTAATTATTTATAGTCCCTTTGTTAGTTGTAGTTTTCTTAGATGCTTGTAGTTTTGATATGAACTTTGTTTCTTAAATTTCTATTGTATTGTTATGTATTTTTAGTCTTATGTATTTTTATGTTGTGTTATTGTTTGTTTCTTGTTTAATTATTTTTTTATTTAAAAAAGTTTTTAAAAAGACACCCTCTATTTTTCCTCCTCATTGGAATTGTTGGAAACTGTGTCTTCAATACCTCACTTTTAAGCAATTCCCATCCTTCATAAACTCCCTTCCCTTTTAGTATTCCTAACTATGGGACCACTTCCAGTATTTCCCTAGGTTTACTGAAATCAACTTTCTTAAAGTCTAGAACATATGTATGGTTATGCTTTGCCTCCTCTTTCCATTGTATAATTCCAGTAGAATGTGGTCACTTCCACCCAAGGATCCCACAACTTCCACCCCATTAATAATGTTGTCATTGTTGGTTAGGATCGGATCTAAAATAGCTGTCACCCTTGTTCCCTCCTCCACCTTCTGGTCTATGAAACTGATTGCAAGGCAAGTGAGAAATTTCTTGGACCTGATACTCTTGGCAGAGTTTGACTTCCAACAAATATCAGAGTAGTCGAAATCTCCCATTATGGCTATATCGCTCCTTTCTGAATGTTTTGTCATCTGTTCCAGGAAAGCATCATCTGAGTCCTCAGTGTGGTTTGGAGGTCTGTAGTAGGTGCCCATGATAACATCATTGTTCTTTCTCTCTCCCTTAATTTTTACCCTGATGCTCTCAACCTGCCTTCCAGGATTTAAGTCATGGATCTCTTCACAGATATAAATGCCCCTGACATATAGTGCTATTCTTCCTCCTTTCCTGTTTGTTCTGTTTCTCAGAAATAGACAGTATGTAGACTCAAGTCACTTCAGTGACTCGACTTGGCCATAAATGATGCACTGACTTGACTGAACTCGAGACTTGTATATTTTTAATGACTGACTCGATGCCCTTGGCTCATCCAGAAACCTTATGACTTTGAACAATGCCTCCATCTCTTTTTGCCTACTAGTCACGTGACAATCTCTCTCAAGCCCAAAGTGTGGGCACATTTCTCAGAGGGGAACAGCAAACAGGTTAGGCAATGAGCTTGAGGCAGGCTTGAAGTCTGCTTAGCAGCCTGTCCCTGCAGCATATTGAAGAAGCCATCTAAAACATTTTCTAAAACCAAGAGACAAGACTTGCCCCCAGAGTGCAGGGTGCATTTCTGAGAGGGGAACAGCAAATGTGTTAGGCAACAAGCCTGAGGAGGAAGGATCCTTCCTTCTAAATCTTTTGAATCTTCAGTAATGGGGAGTAAGATTGGATCTTATTCCCCACTTCCAAACCTGCAGATGGCAAAATTGCAAAAGTGGAGAGCTGACTCTACTTAAATTGTTAAAACTGAATTTATTTCTCTCTATCAAATAATTCTGGAATTTTGGTTGGGTTATAAAGTTGGCTTCCAGACTTGAGACTTGACTTAAAAGTGTCTTTAAGGACTTGAGACTTGACTTGAGGCTTGGAGTAAAAGACTTAAGTACTTAAATACATCACTGGAAATAGATAATAGCCCTTTATTGTTGCATAACTATAATACGGTTCATCCCACCAGGTTTCAGTGATGCGTATTACATCATATTTACCTTGCTGCGCTATGTGCTTTGTATATTAGTGTAGAGGACACAACACCTAGAAGCCACCAATCAGCATTGCCACTGACGGCTTTTAGAAGCTGTCATCTAGAAATGTAATTTTTTGACACTTTTAATCCTATTTATGCTTGGTCAGAAGCACTGAAATCAAGGATTTTAATCCTTGGAAGTACACATATGATATCACATATGATGCCCAAACTGTTTGCAACTGCTGCTGGGTTTTGAACATGACTGGGGAAAATAACGCCTCCACAGCTTTACTGGAAGACACTTTAACTATAAATATAATTTGCACCCCACTCCTAGCTGCTTAAAGTTTCTTCCCCTCCCACTGTTGGGGCCTTGTACTGTGTGCCCCATTCTCCCTATAAGATTTATACTATTATCTCCAGCACTTGATGAACTCCTGCCCTCAAGAATACTGTCTTCCTCTCCTCCATACCTTAGGTTGTTTATTTATAAATAACTAGATGTCTGGGCCTATCACAATACATTGTTATCAATATATTGTTATAGCACTGTATTCTGTTTTAACTGCCACGCAACAGCCCATGGAAGCCCTGGATTTACAGTTTAGAAAGGAACATGTTACCAAGCCAGACACCCCCTCTCAGTGGGATGTGCTATTTTCATAATTGGACATATTTATGGCTGAAACACATGTTTGAAAGTGTGCTGGTTACAAGCACTTTGCCAGGTCAGGATGACCTCAGACATGGCCAGGGCATAAGTTCAGAGAGGATTAGGCAGTGCTAATGGGTTTATAATAAAACTGCAAGCTCTGAGCACTTCCAAAACCAATTGAAGGCGAAACTCCCCAGGTGAAACATTCAGGGATCCTACTGTGAGCATATCCTATGGAGACCTTCCCTATACATCGTACCTGAACAAAACATTAAGAGATTGTCATGACTCCTATCAATGTCTTGTCACCTTGAATTAAGGCAATCGGCCCAATCTGAGCTTCTTTGTCAACCCAATGAGAAAGCCATTACCACTTTGTCCATGCACCCTCATTTAGGGCAGGAAATAGGTTATAAAAACCCCAGCTTCAGCCCCAGTAAATTGTAGTGTGTGGTAGTGTCTGGTAGTACGTTGTAGAACATTAACACATTATAAGGCACATGGTACCCAAGATTCCTGTCCTCAGATGTGGTGTCTGAGCCACTCTGCTTTGATCTTCTGCTTCAGGACTGGTAACTATCACCCTTTCTACCCAATCAAATTTCTTGCCTCACTTTCTGATAGGCTTATATAGTTACTGAGAGTGCCTAATATCTTGTACATTTGTTAATTCCAAATAAAATACTCTGTTTAAATTTTAACTGGAGTCTTCTCTACAGTTACTACCGGTATACATAGGTGAAAAGATCCTGCTGTTATCCTCCTCTCGCAGGCCTTCTTTGAGCTATAATCCTCCAAATTATAAGGAGATGCTGGCATTGCAAGTGGGCCTCAAAATCCCCCACCTTTTAGGGTAACAAGATGTTAGAATTCTCAGTCAGAGAGCTCCTGGACCTCATGAAAATACAAACCTCAGTATTCCACAGAATGGTATTTAATTTGGCATATAGTTGTCATGCCCTGGATAACTTGCAGTCCACAAACTCCACTCTGAAGTAGCCTGTAGTATTTATTTGTAGCAAAGCAAGTACACTTCTTCCAAATTTGCTGAGACTATACCATACATGGAGTCCACAAGTTTTATACCTTCAAATATGAATTTTAGGCACGCAAAGCTGTGATTGGAGAGGATCATAAATTTAACATCACCCTACATCTTTAGACATTTCCCAGACTTGCGGTTGTCTATTCTTCTTCATCCTTGGAGCAGGAATTATGTTCCTGCCTCTTATCTTTATCTTTATATTTAGACACTTCAGGTTCCCAAAACACCTTTTGGTCCGTTCGTTTTCACCCACCCCGATCTTCTCCTGCTCCACCATATACATTGTAGCAATGAGCAATAAAGCAGTTGGCGATTTGATACAGCAAACTATACAAACAAGCTTCAAACAGATACATTGTTGCATTAGCACTCGATAGTGCTCCAACTAAACTTGCAATACCCTACACTAACTACCTTACATTACTTCAATACACATCTAGTAGATCCACCATGACAGGAGCTATGCATCCTGACAATAGTGCTACAACAGTGCAATGCGGTAGGTCCCCTTGTTGAAAACAGTGCCTCAGCACTTGCTGTACCTAAGTTAGAACTGCTAAGGTGTAGTTGCAGTGTAAGCATACACATAGCAAACTATTGTTGCTGCTGCTGTTTTTAAACCCACCATTTCCACTTCACCTTGGCAACTCATCTAGAATATTCAACAATGATGGAAGTCATTGGGACTGTAACTGTAGGATCTCTAAACTGCATGCCATACTAGAGCTTCTGTGTCTGTCTGTGATAGGTTTGGTATGAAAAGTAGTTGTACACTTAAGTCCTGGCTGACCTTCAAGGATTTTGAAAGGATTTAAATGACAATTGAAGCAGGGAAATATGATCAGTCTATTAAATCAATCACTTAACTATAGCCAATAGTTTCAAAATGGTATTTTGCAAGGGTTGATTAAGCAAAATATAAGGGGAATCAACATGGATATTTTGCATAGAGTGACTTTTTTGATAAAAAAATCCTCACAATAAGACAACAGGGAGAATAGATTTCCTCTGTTACCCTGTTCTCTGGGGGTCCCAGGAGGGGCGCCCAAATAACCAAACCACAATAATGCAACTTTGGGGGAAATTAGCTGGAGCACTCACTGACGCTAGCGAGAGGCAGGGTAACTTAGAAGGATCTTGCAACCCAGTGTCTATGGGGTCAGGTCAGTCAAGCAGTCAGGCAGTTTTAAAATAGCAAAAACAATGTTTTATTGAAAGACAAACAAACACTAAAGACACCAAAATCACACAGCTAACGGAAGAATTGGAAATAGGGATTTTCAGGGGAAATGGGTGATACGACACCTTTCTCGTAGTCCTGAAGAAGTTTGAAGATGGATATGGGTCTCAGTACGTGGGACTGAGGGGACAGCTCACCAGACACAGTGGCAGCAAGGCTGGATGGAACTCAGGAGCTATCCAAGGCGGACTCGGAATCAGGGGGTTTATATAGGGTGAATTGTGACTGCAGGCCATACCTTACTCGGTGAGAACAATGCGAGTTTGGAGCAGGACAAAGCTTTGGAAAGGTCAGAGTTTAGCATGATTGGCTTAGCACTGAATCAACAATAGTGTAACCAGTATGCAAATGCGGAGCGCTTGGCACGGCTTTGTGCGGCTACCTGCTCGGGGCAGGGGAGCCTTTGTTAGTATCACACATAAGCAAAAGGGTGTTTGCCGGAGAGGTCCCTGAAGCTATGAACCGGCTCACTTCGGCCTGCCTAGGTGGAGAATGGAATGTCCAGCAATTACTGGCCATGCCTGTGTACGTGCTTGTCTGGAGGACTCGCAAACACGTGGAGCGGGGTGGCAGAGGAAGGCTGAATGGTTTGATATCAAAAACGATATCAAGTGCTATCTCCGGGTAGGCCTGGGCCGCAGTAACACCTCTCTCATACACCGTTACCTTACATCATTCACAGACAGATATCAGATAGCATTGTTCTCCACTTGTAGCCATTCCTTCAGTGCTAGCATTCACAAAGTGCTTTGCAGCTGTGGAAGAAGCATGGATTAGATGCAAATTGAAGATACCATTATCTGGAACTTCCTAAAAGTTTTGTGAAGAGACAGTAAGCTTGCACAGTAAAGACTCATCTGGAAGCATTACTTCAGGGCTTACCAGATACTATATGTATCTGGTGCTACTGACTCAGACAGATCCTCTCAAAATGAATAGGATTTCTGTAACTTTCAACAGCAAGTCTACATATTTCCTTTGCAGACACTTTTTAAAACAAATGGGGAAAGTGTAGGTTGAGAGGTACATGTAGAACTAACCCATTTCCCCACACAACTCCTTCATCCTTCAGGACATCCCAAACCACCAGCCCAACTAAAGGAAATTTTCAAAAAATTCAGGGCAAAAATTCACCCTCAGATAACCCAGTGTGAGGCAAAACCACAGCCAAAAATGACAGCATTGCCTCCTATAGCCACAAAGATTTCACCAAGGCAGAACAAATGTCCTAGATAAAAATCTTCTGGTCACTTCTAGATTGGCATGAAAGTACCAGTGTTATCTGCTGGGGAGAGGAGAAAAATTGTGTCCTTCCATGTTACAGTTGCCCATTCTTGCTCTAAATTAGGTATGACATGATTTGTCATTTCTTTTTCATCTACGCTAGGTTTGTTCATTGGAAAGCTCTGGAATTATTTACAGGTTATTTTTAAAGAGTGAGGAAAATAGACTAAAGCTCTCTGGTTAAGATTTTAACTGTAGCCCCTTCAAGACAAAATTGCTTCGACAGTGGGGTTTTTAGTGGAGGAAAAATCTTCTCCCTGATGTTATCCACATGGAGAGTTAATATTACATTTCTGATATGCTCAAGCCTTCAAGAATCCACCCCACCCCCCGCAAAGTCTTATTTGGAAAGAACTCTGGCCATCCTGACTCCATTGGCCCCACAAAGAAAACCACAGTGTTATTTACTTATTTTTTTGCAGTCACCAGAGTCTGGGGTTTAACCTTTCTTTATACCTTGGTTGACAAAATACAGCAATTCAAATAAGATGGCTTGGTGCCTACATGATTTCCAATGGAAAGCATTTTATAGAAAATAATTATAGGCTGTTCTTAGTAGGAAAGTAAAAGGGGGCCCCACACAGACTTTTTCTGTTAAGCTTTCTTTCTCTGTACAGTATGTAATTATTTAAAGAGAAAACATAGGCTATTAAAGGAGCAGTATGTTAAAGCTATTGTAAAACACTTTGACCAGAGCCAGAACTTCAGAACCATACATATGTGTAGCTATATAGTGCTTGCACATATTCTATGATCCTGTTGTAGCAGTTTGTTTATAATTGAGGTTAAGCAGCTATCTGGAGTTTTCCATTCCCACACTGACAGTTTCATATTGAAATATGTAGGAAACTGTCCTGAATAAGCAGCATGGGTTGCAAATACTTTTAAACTGTTCAGCAGAATGAAAATGGCAGTATATTTAAAACAGATATCTGGGCTCAGATAAAGGGTCTTTTTTGTTTGCATGTGGCCAAAAAGGCCTTCCAATGAACTATTTATCATCTTCCTAAAGAAAAACTGGTGGAGCTGAAATCTAGGTCTGACACCTTTCTGGGACATAGGAAGTTTATACTTAACGGAATCAGGACTGGACTTTGCCTGCTGTTTTGTTGCACCAGGCAAAGACTTCTTTCACCACCTGTGTGAAGCCAAGAGAGGCCTGGGGGCACAGGCATAAAGTCAGAGCTGAGATGAGAGGGAATCTATAGCCCTTTTTGCACTGCTGGGTTGGGGTTCTCGTGTGAAAAGACTTGGAAGGAACGCTGCCGTGTCCCTGCTGCTTTGGCTCCGCAGCTCCCTCCTCCTTGCGCGAGCGTCTCACCTCTTCTGTTCACAGTGCAGCCTGGGACCTCACAGGCTGCACTGAGGAGAGGACGCATGGCCGGCCTGGCTCCCGAGGCACGGCACACCAGGTAAGTGCGCGCAGGGCCCCAGAGTGATGCATGACTGTGCACCATTTTCAGCTTTGAGCTGAAAATGAAAAGGTGCGTGCGCGGTCTGCGTCAGGCCCTTGAGCATTGCGTAAATGTGAGTGTGTCATGCAGACCGCTCCTCACATTTACGCGACACTCAAGGGGCCCTTTCGCTTCAAAAATGCCGTGAGAAAAGTATGAGTCTGTTAACAATTTCTGACACAATATATTAGAGTTTCCTTCTGGAGGGAGGATAGGAACCTAGAAACACAGTTCCAGGTTCATTTGAACACTGCTGGGGTTATAGGTTTTGGGGTGAATTCTGGTGGTTATTGGTGTACTGAATTGCGACATGAAGAGTGGAAAGAAGCCAGTATAACTAGGGATGTTACTTTCTTACAGTGAATACTGGTTGCTGTTTGGCTATGAGCTGAAGAGTTGGCTAACTCCTCAGCCCTGTTTTGGTGTGACAACCAATCCACTGTCCAGGTTATCAGTTCACTGACATCAGAGCCACCCAAAATTATGGAGCTAGTGCAAGCTTTTATGTTAAACTGTCTATCATTTAACATTCTGTTCATGGCCTGACATATTGCTAGTGTGGATAATGGGATTGCTGATGTTTTGTCCTGATTCAACATAAGTCTGGATTCAGGCAGCTCACTCCCAGTGTGACAGAAATCAGGGAGAAGATCCCTCCAGCCATGTGGAAGATTGGCAAGCTGAGGCCAAACTCATACCACTAAGGTAACTTACATAGAGAATTCTAGTCCTTTGGCACACAGCATAGCCTCCCTTTAGTATGACCCATACAAGTAATACATATGATGCATTTCTGTGTTTCATTGAGGTACACTTTTGATCCAGCTTTTGGATGAAAAGGGTTCCCTTGGCTTATGCTCTGGGTTGTATGGGGTGGATGGAGGGCAGGCTAGAAGAATCAACTCTGGGATCAACCCAGGTTGACCCCTCCCCAGAATTCCAAAGTCACAGAGCTTGCAGAAAGGATTAATCCAGGAGGGTCTTTCTGACTGGATTAGCTACCTGGCTGATGTCTACTTGTGGGAACACAAGAGGTATTGGGGCCTGGGTACTTGTCCATATTCAACTGAGGAGGTAGACAGGAAGGATCCCTTGGCTCCAGCTGATTCCTGTACTTAGTAGGCCCCATTGCAGATTTTTTGGGGGTTGAGTATTAATAAATGTTGCCCTAGTTTATTGCATTGTTATTGTCTACCTGTTTATTTCCAGATGCATATACAAAAGGAATTCAGGAAGTAACAGTACAATCAATGAAGAAAAAGGGGAGAAGAATGGGAGAGAAAGAAACCTTTTAGTCTTAGGGGCCTAGCTGCATATGCCACATGTCTCTGAAAAAACTCTTAACATTTGTTTCTGCTTGGAAAATCTATAGTTGTGAGAGAGCAATCTGAACTAGAGAAAGCAGAGAAGTGCTTAACATTTCCTCAAATGTCCATTTTAAACTCAAAATTCTCCGTCATTAAGCAATAATTTTTCTGTGACAATTATTTGAATTTTCTTACATACAGTTGCATGCAATGTTCCCTTAGAGCTTCAGGGCAATGTATGAATGGTAGTTGGTCATGATTGATTTCCTTCCCTATAAACAGATACTAGAATCTCAAGAAGGATGTTGTCATGCCTTGCCTTGGAGACTGTGGCAGCAAGGAGGAGGATTCTGACTCCGAGGCAGAGGCTTCCCCACAGGCTGAAGTGCCCCCAGAAGCTGGTCCAGAAGGAATTAATACACCATCACAACAACAAGGGCCTGAGCCAAGGGAACAAATAGGGGAAGACATAGCTGACACACCTGCTGACACAGCAGAGATGCTGTGAAAGGGAGGGCTTCTTTCGCTCGGCCCGTTTAAATAGTACATGAGCTCTAATGAGAGAACACCTGTGGTGGCAGCAGCCATAGATAAAAGAGGCCTCTAACTGGCCTTTCCTCCTAGGGTCAGTAATTGGTCTTGTTGGCTCTGAAATCCTGTGCTCTTGGATCTGGTTGTCTTGGAACTCTGCCTATTTGGACTACAGTTTGGATTTTCCCCTTCAGATTTGTTTGCTCTTGGCTGCCTCTCTGTTTGGACATTCTCTGACTCTCACCTTGTGTGTAGGAGCTGTGCTGTTTGTGAGTAACTGCCTGCACTGCCATAGACACAACAGATGTTCCACAGGATGTTCTTCCACAGGGGAAGAAAGGTGTGAATTCTCTATACCAATTCTAATTCCATTAGTTGTAACCCCCACCAGTGCAAATGCGGTATGGTTTTTTATTTGATTTTATTTTGCTTGTGATGTATATCTTGGAAAATATAAGTATGTCATAGTTGGTTGCATCATTTTTAAAGATGTTCCTCTTAGGTACGCTCATAGAAACATAAACCAAAATGTAGGTGCATGATAGTATATCTCTGTAGCTATGTGTCTTGATGCTAATTATAATTTTTTAAAAAAACCCTTCTTCTTCGTGGTCTCTGTGCTTCACACACATTGGGATCTTCACGCACTCACAGTAGCTTTTGGAAAGTGCTAGAGATGAGCAGCTTGGCGAGAACCCTTCCCCTTTTCGATACTGAGCATGCTCAACCCGCCAAGCTAACGGTCCCCCCTCAGTTTGCTTTCATCCGCCGGCTTAACAGTAAACGGAAAGACTTCTTCAGTTGAGCAGCTTTCTCTCTGGTTTTTCTTCTCCTTTTGACTTCATTCCTTCTTCGGACTTTGTGAGAACACCCCTTTATTTCTTCTTATGTCTTCTTTGTTCAATTATTGCGTTACATGTGGTCGCAAAGTTGCTTTATCTGACAGACATTCAGAGTGTCTCTTTTGCCTCGGAGAGGCCCACAACATTGGGGCCTGCTCTGTTTGCAGGGAGTTCACAGTCCAAACTCTGAGGAAAAGGGCTTCTAGACTAAAATCTCATTGTTGGAAGCAAGCCCTGAAGATTAAGGAACAGGCAGCTTCCAGTACTGCCCTCTTTACATCGATGGCTTCCCTTTCCTCTGCCGCTCCGTGGACTGTGACCATGCCCTCATCGGTATCGACGGCCACTATACCAACCCCGACGGTACTGGGCTTGGTACCATCGTCGATGTTTTTTCTTCCGGTCTCCTCTCTACCCAGGGTTCTGAAGCTTTCTCGGATGCCAATTGCCTCCTCTTCATCGAGGGATGCCCCTGCGAGCTCGCAGGTGGCTCAACCTTCTAAGCCCCTCATGGTGGATCAGAGGAAGCGGCCTTCCTCACATCCTTCTGACCCTTCTGTGAAGGACAAGAAGAAGAAAAAGAAGGAGAAGCACCGATCATCTTCACAGGTGACTCAGCCGTCAGTTCTCCCGACACCTCCTCCAACCCAGCCTTCCATGGCTACTGTCGAAGAGGAAGACCCTCCTGATCTTTCTCCGGAGCAGGGCGAGGCACAGCTCCTGGTGGTTGTATTACCATCCTCACTGGTGGACCATCCGGCTCAACTGGAACTGCCTGTGCAGGCCTCAACACTTTTTCCACACTGTCAGCCTGAACATGGACTGGACCATCTGGCACTTTCTGACTCTCCTCTGGACACCCCATGGGTTCCTTCCCGGCCAAGGGCACCTTTCTGTGACTGCATTTGCACTAGTGCAGCACGCTCTCCGGGCCGTGCAGACAAGCTTCAATTCCCGTGGTGGCGGGATGCTCAATCGGATCGTGGCAGGTCACGCACAAGGTTCAATTCACCCTTCTTGTCCACCTCATACATTGCACGATATGGACACGAGCACGTTTGGCAGGAGCAGCCGGGATCGTACTATTCGTACTCCCCTGCGTACAGAGACTGATACCATGCTGATATCTGTCGTTGGTCGCTGTAACGCCATCGTTCTTGGTCTCCATCTTCAGTATCCCAGTACCAGCCAACATCTCGGTACCAGAGGTCTCCATCTCAGTCCAGATCACGGTCTCCGTATTGCTGGTGATCTGCCTCCCGTCGTCGATCTCGAGACCGCTCGTCTCGGCACCAGCCTGTCTCACCGCTTCCTCGGGTAATGGCCACTATCCCTTGTCCACCAATGGACACCCATCTGCTGTCTCTGCAGTCTTCGATGGCTTCGGTTCTGACTCAGTCCATTCTACGTCCAATCCTGGCTGTCCTGCTGGTACTGTCCTCGATGGTGCCTCCACCGATTGTGCTACCATCGGTGCCATCTTCGGTACTGTCCTCAACAACTGCTCCGCCTCCTCCAGCTGTGGCACTACCACCTCAGTTGCCTCGGGACCAGAGGCTGCCTTCTCATTCTTCCCAGTCCTACGATTTGGATTCGGATTCCGGCGACTCCACACCTGACTCGCATTCGTCTCCACCTTTGGCATTCGTTAAGCCCACACCGGACTCGACACCTGAAGACGTCAAATAATTTTTGGACATCTTACTACGAACGACCAACGCCCTTGGCCTCGATGTCTTGGAACCAGCTGCGACAGTGCTGGACCCAGTTTTCCATTATGTGGACACCCGCCCGCCTTTGGCAGCTCCCATACCATTCTTGCCGGTACTGCAAGAAGTACTGAATCATCCTTGGACCCAGCCAGCCTCCCTCCAACCGATACCCCATCGTCTGGAGCACCTTTACAGGACCCAGAAAAAGGAAGTCGATTTTCTGTTTAACCACCTGGTGCCGAACTCCATTGTGGTCGAACCGTCTCAGACAAGACGGCGCATACCACTTCGCCCGATTGGGAAGGCTGCAGGTTAGATTCGTTTGGCAAGCGTTTCTACTCTGTGTCTTCCTTGATTGCAAGAATTTCTAACACCCAGGCATGTCTCGCTGCTTACCAGCGTAATATTTGGGACAGGTTTTACCCCTTGCTGGCCTATTTACCGGATGACCACAGGACAAGTGCCATCCAATTCTATAATGAATTGGTGGCCTTGCCCAACCAGCAAATCTTGTCTTCCTGACATGCGGTTGAGGGAGCAGCCTGGGTGATGGTCGGCGTGGCCGCTCTTCGCTAGTTCGCATGGTTGTGCTCCGCTGGGCTCCAGGAAGACAGCAGGAAGCGGATTGAGGATTTACCTTTTGACGGACAGGGCCTGTTTCATTCTACCACCGCTGATGCCATGGACCACCTTGTCAAGGCACGTCTCACAGTCTAGAGGATGGGGCTCCATCAGACCCCACAGTCCCATCGGAGCTTCGCTTCCTGTTCTTCCTGGCGCCAGTCGACCTATTCTTATGCGTCACAATCACCCCGCTGAACATTGGTTCAGTCCTCTCTTCCGTCTTTGATGCGCAGGACACTGAGAAGGCATCAACCGTTGTCAAAGAAATCCTCCTCCATGGCAAAGTCACGGTTTTGACTTCCGCCACAGGTCACCACCACATCTACTCTTCCGCCTACCTACCAGCTTTGCTGGAAACCCAGGTCTGGCCCATCATCTCAGTGAATGGCGTCACATCACCATGGACTCTGGGTTCTTTCCATTGTCCGTCTTGGTTATGCCATCGAATTTCAAAATATACCACCTCAAGGCGTCTACTATTCCATCCCGCCAACCCAGCTTCACTAGAGGAGATACAGTCCCTACTACAGAAAGGGGCCATAGAGCGGGTCTCGTCCTTGGCCAGTACCACCGAATTTTTCTCCCAGTACTTCACGGTACCGAAATCGGACAGTACCTTGTGACCAATCCTGGACCTCAGGGGGGTGAATTCTTACATTTGCCCCCGGAAATTCAAGATGGTCACTCTGGCTTCCATCTTTCCCTTTCTGTGACGTTGGGACTGGTTTGCCTCTATTGACCTATGAGGTGCCTACTTCCATATCGCAATTCGGCCCCACCACAGGAGGTACCTGCGATTCACGGTTGATGGCATTTGCTACCAGTACAAGGTGCTGCCGTTCAGACTTTCCACTGCGCCCAGAGTATTCACCAAATGAATGGGCCCTGTGGTATTGTACCTCCGTACGAAGCGCATTATGGTACACCCTTACCTGGACGACTGGCTGCTGGTGGTGCCCTGCAAACAGAAACTGTACAAGGACATTCATCTCGCACTGTCTCTTCTCTCCAACCTCGGCCTCAGAGTGGATCCATAGAAGTCTCACCTCGAGCCAACCTGTGTTCTGGACTTTATCGATGCCACTCTGGACTCTGTCACTGCCAGGGCCTTTCTTCCGGCAAAATGGGCCCGCACTCTGCGCTAGGCTGCTACTGCTGTCCTCTAAGCCCTGGTAGTCTCCGTGAGGAGAATCCAGCAACTTCTCAGCTACATGGTGGCGACAATGGCGGTTACCTACCTCTCTTGCCTTCGTGCCCACCCGCTACAGCACTGGTTCATCGGGGTCTTCGACTCTCTTCGAGACGACCAGAGTCTCCTACTGTGGATCCCTCGGCAGATGCGATGCTCTCTCCTGTGGTGGCGTTCCCCCTGGCACCTACTGTCAAGGATGCTGTTCGTTGACCCCTGTCCTTGGGTCATGATAACGACAGATGCCTCCCTCTGCTCATAGGGAGTGCAATGCAGCAACCTCACTGTGCAGGGGCACTGGATCGGCCTGGAGACTCGTCTCCATATCAACGCCATGGAGCTCCTGGTCATCCTGAAGATGTTGCAGGCTTTCCACAACCTTGTTGTCGGCCGGATGGTGCAGATCCTGTCGGACAATAGGACGGCTGTCTGCTATGTGAACAGGCAGGGAGGCACCCACTCCGCTATCCTTCTCCACATAGCCCTTTGGCTTTGGGACTGGTGTGTACTGCTCCGCATTCAACCCATCGCCATCTACTTAGCAGGCCAAGACAATGTCACAGCGGACATGCTCAGCAGGGACACCTCATGTCATCAAGAGTGGTTCCCCTCCGATGCTGCATTCCAGAAGATAGCATCTCGATGGGGCATCCATCCATCGATCTCTTCATGAGCAGTCGGAACAAGAAATGCTCCCGTTACTGCTTGAGGGCCGGCCTGGGTCGGGGCTCTCTCGGGAATGCCTTCCAGTTCCAGTGGGACAAGGAGCTGCTGTATGCATTTCCACCGTTCCCGCTTCTAGGTTGAGTAGTAGCCAAGATTCTGTTGGACTGCGCCAACACCATGCTGGTGACTCCATATTGGCTGAGACAACATTGGTTTGGCCCCCTCTTCATGGCCACTCAAGGCGGCACTCTGAAACTTCCAACGGCACCAGACCTCCTGTTGCACTCAGACGGCCTCGTGCTGCATCCAGACCTGCCACTCCTGTGTCTCCATGCCTGGTAGATAATCCCTTAGATGCTAAAGCTATAACATATGTCCTCACGGTGGCCAGGAAGGAGTCTACGTGCCGATCTTATCGCTTTAAGTAGCAAAGGTTCTTGGCTTTCGCTGATGCCCATCAAGAACCCGCGTCACCAGTCGCTCTGCCTACCGTTCTACATTTCCTCCTGCACCTTCGGGAACTGGGCCTGACCTTCTCATCTCTAAAGGTGTACCTCTCAGCCATTGTAGCTTATGAGCCACATGGTACCCCTTCTGCTGCACTCTTCCGTGATGCTACCCTCAAGCAATTCTGGAAAGGGCTGCGACACTTCTATCCTCCAGTCACCTCTCCACTTCCGCCTTTGTCGCTGTCCTTGGTCCTCTCTCAACTGACGCGACCACTCTTTGAACCTATGGCTACTGCAGATGACTGGCTCCTCACTATGAAGACGGCCTTCCTCATTGCTGTCACCTTGGCTCGACTGGCTAATGAGCTTACGGCACTGCAGTCGAATGAGCCTTTCCTGGTCTTCCATCGCAACAAGGTGGTTTTCACCTGGACATCTCCTTCCTGCCTAAGGTTTTCTCCGATTTCCATCTCAACCAAGATGTCATCCTTCCCACCTTCTATCCTGACCCGGCTACGCCTCTGGAGCAATCGCTTCATTTGCTCGATGTTCATCGGGCCCTGGCCTTTTACATCCAACGGACTTCGCCCTTTCGCTGGACTCCCCACCTGTTCATTTGTTATGGTGGTCGCCAAAAGGGCCATAAGGTGTCCACCCAAAGACTTTCAAAGTGGGTGGCCCAGACCTTCTCCTGGCATATGAACTGGCTAAGCAACCTCCACCAGCCCTGCTCCGTGCCCACTCCACTAGAGCCATGGCCTCTTCAGCAGTGCTCCTTCGAGGGGTTGACCTGCAAGAGCTCTGTTGTGTGGCTACCTGGTCACAATCCTTGAACTTTGTGCGCCACTACCATCTGGACTGTCAGGTTCGCAGGGATGCCCACTTTGGCCGTGCGGTGCTGTCTTCTGTTCTCTAGGACCTGACCTGCTGTCCACTGGTAAGCTTCTCAGTCTCCCAATGTGTGAGGCACAGAGACCACGAAGAAGAAGAAGAAGAGGTTGCTTACCTGTAACTGTGGTTCTTTGAGTAGTCATCTGTGCCCTCACACACACCCATCCAGCCTTCCCCTCTTCAGATCCTGCTTTGGCGGACTTCAAAACTGAGGAGGGATCATTAGCTTGGCGGGCTGAGCATGCTCAGTACCGAAAGGGGGAGGGGTTCCCACCAAGCTGCTCAGCTCTAGCACTTTCCGAAAGCTACTGTGCATGCACAAAGATCCCAATGTGTGTGAGAGCACAGATGACCACTCGAAGAACTCCAGTTACAGGTAAGCAACCTGTTCTCCCATTTCAACAATGCATGTGCTCTCCTCCAATACAGGCATTTCTGTGTTACCAGAGAGTGAGTGGGTAAGCGGTGATACATCCAACTCTTCCTGTAGCCGCATGCAGTCCCTGAAGATGTATATCACCGCTTGTCCAGCTATACCTTCATTCATCCCCCTGCTCTCTGACAACATGAGAATGCTACATTAAGGGGTGCTGATTCTGCTGAAAAGGTAAATTTGGGGGCACTTTTGGTCATTGTGTGCACCATAAAAATGAATTGCAATGTTGTAAAGCAGACTTACCACATTATAACTATTGAAATGGATTCCAACCATGTGTCTGAAATAATCTGCAATAAAGTGGCTGTTAGAGGCTGTCTGAATGCCGTGTTATTTAACTGAGGACAACCTCACTACATGTAGCCTTCTCTAATATCTGCATTGAGGATAGTTCTTACTTAAAGGAGCAAGTGGGCAACTGTCAAGGGTTGGGCACTGCATTGGCTTCCTTTAGGACCCTGGAGGAGCACATTACTCTCTGCAATGGGCCCCAATTTTTAAGTTTTTTATCTGGCAAAAGGGTCATGTGAGGACATTGGAGGTAATATTGCCATTTTTTAGACCTCTCCGGTTGTTTTAGACCCAAGAGACACCTTTTTCAAGCAGAAAAGAGATTGGAAATGAAGGGAGGATTCCCAAAAACAATTTCTAGTGTATTTTTGGTTTTAGAAAAAGACTTCTCCTGGCTTAAAGCCACCAGGGGATGCAAAAACATGGCAAAAATTATCCTTATGCCTTCTAGAAAATGCAGGGGAAATTTTATTTATTTTTTAATTATTTGTAGTAAGAATTTAAAGAAACATATAATATCATAAAATTACATACAAACGTACAAAATTTTATCACATAAATATTATTGAATATTGTTAACCTCAATGGAGCAGGACATGAAATGTTATAGTTGAAAGAAATCAGAAAATAGTAACTAGAAAGATAACATAATTGTGGAAAATAAGAACATATTATTAAAGTAGAAATATTAAAATTGGAAACATAATAAAGGAAGAAAAAACAAAAGAAAATGGAATACAGTAGTAGAAAGAAAAGAGAGCTTAAAACATTATAACTACCTACCTACCTACTTAATAATTCTTACCTTACTCATTCCATACCTTCTTCTTCCATTCTTAACTTCCTCTCAGTCCAGCCTGATTGTATAATGTTATATATCACTTATTATCTAAACTAAGTAATTTTACCTTAAAATTGCAGAATCTACTTATCTCATCTTCCCTATATGTTAGCTTATCCAAACTTATTCTGTACTAATCTCAGAACTCAAAATTGACGACCTTCAGATTTCCTCATGTGTTCTTAAAGTATGCAATGATTTTATCCCAGTCTTCAATAAATTTATTATATTCTTCTCCCCTCAATAAAAGTGTAATTCTATCCATATGTATTATATCCAATAATTTCAAAGTCCAATTGCTTACAGTAGGAGTTACATTTTATCTCCTTTCTTTTCTTTCTTTTTTTTTTTTTTTGCAAAAACTATTCTTGTTGCAGTAGACAAATAAAACCTGCTTTCTTTTCAAGATTGTCTTCCATAATACCCAATAAGTATAACTCTGGTGACATTTCAAATTGTAGACCCAATATTTTTTCAATTTGCATATGAGTATCTTTCCAGAACTTTTAAAGCCTTTTGCAAGACCACTATAAATGATAACAAGTACCTAGATCAGAATCACATTCCTAGCACTTGTTGCAATTTACATTTTACATAATTTATCTGGAGTTAAATACCATCTATAATGGATTTTATATAAGTTTTCTTTGATATCTTGACAAGCTGTATAATTCATTCTTTTTGTCCAAGATTTAATCCACTAATCTAAATCTATTGAGTGGCCAATGTTTTGAGACCATTTAATCATATGGCACTTTATCAATCCATCTTCTGTCTCCCACAATAACTATAACTTATACAATTTAGAGAGTACTTTAGTTTTATCAGAAACAATATGAAAGTAAGTGGGCCTTCCTCTTTTTAAAAAAAACATTCTGGGCTGTGTTCTGCTAGTATTTTCTCCTGATGTTTCACCTGCATCAGTGGCTGGCATCTTCTGAGGATCTGGTGGCATGGAAGTGAGACAGAGTATATATACTTGTGTAGTCCCCAGGTGGGAGGGAGCAATTTGCATGTGTTAGAGTTGGCCTGTGTGAAGGCCTATTGTTAAATGGGATATCCCCCAGGGTGTATGGTTAGTCAAGGGATATGCATAACAGTGTGTTACGTACATTAGCACCCCACTGTATTGTTTTCTGTGAAGGGACCTCCAGAGCCTGGGTGGTGTTCATTGGCATATTTTTGAGTCTTGATTTGAGCGTTCTTCAGTACTGGTAGTCAAATCTTATTTACTTTCTGAGTTTACTGCATACCTTGCACGTGTGGGCAGGTCTACATAGGGACCACAAAACGCAGCATCCAAACACGAATCAAAGGGCATGAAAGACACTGCAGACTGATTCACCCAGAAAAATCAGAAGTAGCAGAACATGTTTATAAACCAACCTGGACATAGAATGCTTTTTAAAAGCACAGAAATTCTGGACCATTCTGACAACTACTATGTCAGACTACACAGAGAGGCCATTGAAATCCATAAACACATGGACAATTTCAACAGGAAAGAAGAAACTCAGAAAATAAACAAGATTTGGCTACCAGTACTGAAGAACATTTCAGGGTACAAATACCCCTGATTTGAGGTGGCCCAGGGCAGTCTCTTGAAGATCTACCCATCACTCTGTCCATCTGGCTCCTGAATGAGATCTGCCCTTAGGTCCTACGTAAGCCAAAATACATTTCTACTCTTCACTACTCCTCTGGACTGGTAATTATAAATCCCCCCCAAATCCCTCAACCTCTCTATAATTTTTCCTCCCTTTCTCTTTCAGCTAGCTCTTGTGTGAATGTGTGATTGTGTGTATCTTGTGTGCATGCATGAGTGAATTCCCCTCAATAATATCATTTTATTAGACAATTTTGCTTGGTTTTTGGCTTAGCCTGACCCCGTAAAAATTGGGTTTAAAGATCTCGCTAGGTTACCCTGCCTCTTGTAGTGCTACAGCTTGTGCTCTGGCTAATTCCCATTCCCCATTATTTGGAGCACATTGAGGTGTCCCCATGGGACCCCAGAACCCAGGGTAACAAAAGCCTTCATTGATTTTTAAATAGATGCATTTTTCCAAGAAACACATTTGCTAAGGAGAGGTAGATATGTATGAATACTGTCACTCTTTTAAACCATAAACACCATCTCCACAGTAGCTGCTTTGTAAAGAAAATCACAATCAACATTTTAGATAATCTATTTTTATTCAATATTTTGAAAACTTTTACTTCATGGTTTTAAAAGTCTCATAACAGTCACCAATTTTAATTAAATCATTTGTCAACTACTGTTAATTGTGAGAAATTTCTTGTAAGATAAATTTTTCAATATTTAAGTACATGGTCTAAAACAGCTTTATCACAAGGCCTCAAAACCTGCTCTTACTCTTTAAGAACTTTTTCATCTTTCCCTGTTTCAATACTCAGTACCAAAACTTGATCTACAGATTCTGCAGTTAGCAAAAGACAATTGAGGCCGTATGTTATAAGTGTAGCTATACACAGAACACTTTTAAAACATACTTTCCCACTTCATATGCACAAATTTCCTAGAAATGAAATGTTTTAGTCAGGTTATGACTCATGTGAACCTTGGTCAAGAGATCCAGTTACATACCCTATACAGGCTTCATACAAAAATGGTTTAGGCAATGCTTCAACACCCTGTCAACCATAGTTCTCACTATGGAACCTATTACAGCTTTCTGTCCTTCATAGAATCATAGAGTTGGAAGAGACCACAGGGCCCATCCAGTCCAACCCCCTGCTATGCAAGAACACACATCAAAGCACTCCCAACAGATGGCCATCCAGTCTCTGCTTAAAAACTTCCAAAGAAGGAGACTCCACCACACTCCGAGGCAGCATATTCCACTGCTGTACAGCTCTGACCATCAGGAAGTTCTTCCTGAGGTTGACATAGAATCTCCTTTCCTGCAGCTTGACTCCATTGCTCCTTGTCCTAGTTTCTGGAGCAGCGGAAAACAAGCCCACTCCCTCCTTGACATGACATTCCTTCAAATATTTAAATATGGCTATCATGTCCCCTCTTAACCTTCTCTTCTGCAGCCTAAACATACCAGCTACCTAAACTTCTCCTCATAGGGCATAGCTTCCAAATCCTTCACCATTTTGGTCGCCCTCCTCTGGACATGCTATAGCTTGTCAATAACCTTCTTGAATTGAGGTGCCCAGAACTGGACACAGTATTCCAGATGAGGTCTAACCAAAGCAGAATAGAACGGACATACTCATTGTTTCATGATCGATGTCCAATAGGCCTGCAATGACAACATGGCTTGGGTAGGTTGTAGCCTCCTAAAATACTTTTTTGAGAACTCGTTTAAAATGCGTTGTTTTTAAAATACATATTTGATGCCCAAAGCCACCTCCAAATAATCACTTACTTGTAGCTGAATGTGCCCTGTACAAACTATTTTCCATAAAGCTACAGAAGTTAGTGTATCCCCAGACAGTTTACCACACTTTTTTTGTTTTATTTTGGGCAGCCCCACTACTGGTTGCAGGTTCCTAAACTATAAAAAAACGATTATTCTTTTTGTACAACACTGTGTAAGGCTAGCCAGATCCTTCCAAAAGAAATACTGCTTTTATTTTTACCCACATTACAGACTTTTCTTCTGAAACACGTGATTCAACATTTGGGAAATCTCGCATTCTTTTTTGCAAAGATGCTCACATGAAGGACAAGCCTCATAATCACAACTTGTGCTGGTGTAGCACTTTCTGCTTTTGGGTTTCTAGGCTGGGTTTTTTTGGGTTTCTTGCTCCATAGGGCTTGCACAGGTGGCTGATCTTCTCTGAACAAGCTTGGGTAAGTGCAGTGTCTGCATGTACAAAGTGTGGTGCCCGGCTCAAAATAAAACTCTAAACCCTCTTCCTGGTGATGTTTTGTGCTTGGGTGTGTTTGTTGAAGAGTCACATGATTTTAGACGGGCCAATCTAAGGAGACAGCTCAACCAAGCGGTGTTGGAAACTGTGCTCTGATTGGATATTTCCAGCCACATGGGTCACAGGACTCTCACAGGAAACCTTTTCCTATTGATCCATGAGAGTGTCACATGATCATAGCATGGTCACATGATCTTGTTGATCCAATCCAGGAAAGGGGGGAAAGGCCATTCAGCTATTTCCATCCACATGGGTCATGGGGTTCTGAAACCCCTTGGTACTAACCCACAAAGATATGTTTGTTGAGAAATCACATGACCCTTTTGGATGCCCCACCTCCTGGCAAGACTCCTAGGGAGGGCAGGACATCAAATTAGGATAGGACTTCTGGCTAGGGTGGAAATTCCATGGTGAATCACCTATCAAAGGACAGGGATTAAGAGGTTATTGGGAGGTGCCACCTTTAACTATTAGGATACCCCCCAAAAAAATCAAAACTAGCCAACCAGACTAGTGGAATTTTTTGTTGCAATTTATTCTAAAATGAAAAAGAATTCATTTTTTAAGTTAGGAATAAAATAGGATTTTTCCCCAAAAATCTTCTCTGGACATTCTGTGAAAAGGAAAATGTTGTCTGATTTTTCTTTTTAAATGAGAACTTGAGCAACAGATAGAGCAACTATATCCTCTGTCTTTGCATCTCAGCTGGTTGCTTCTTGCTCTTGGTACCCTCTTGCCTCTATCGGTACAAGACTGGAACAAGATCCATTCCACCTCTTGTACCATGCAAGCTATAAGGGGAAGCACAATATATCACCAGCAGCAATGGCTACCATGTTCCTGGCATTCCTTTCATTGACCTTTTAAAGAAACTGCATCAGACAGATATGCCCTTCCACTTCACCACTGCAAGATCCATTACAGGCCATTCATGCAGCTACTACCCTACTGTTGAGCTACTGACCAAGACATTGGAGCACTGCTATTTTGAATGGCTAGCTAATATCCCTTCCATGTGTCTTTCCCTTCCAGATTCTTCTCCAGTCAGGATGCTGCTCAGTAGAGAAATATTTTCAAAAGCCAAATGCCAAATATGTATATCTACCAAGTCTGAGGTGTAGAAAATGTCTTGGAATTAGATGTGAATAGTTTGGAAAGAAAGAAAAATATTATAAAATGGCAAATGAAAATGCACTGTAAATAAATATGAGGTGATACATATTGATATAATCATCATCATCATCATCATCATCATCATCATCATCATCCCAACTTCACGTATACACTGAAGGGATCTATTGTTCCAGTTATCAAGAAATAGATCATGTGGCTACAAAGCATAAAAGAAAAATTCCTTGTTTCACACAATTACAAATGGAAACAGAAATAAAGTGGTCAATATTATACCACCATTCTTCAAAGCCATGGTGCAAACACGATTGGAATACTGTGTGTAGTACTGAACCTACAGAATACAGAACAGTTACAGACCCATATAACTTTAGGTTATGGATCCATAATTGCAACACAGAATACTAGCCTCTACCTTCTTCTGCTGACATTATATACAATGTCATTCAAATCTGAGATATTAACCCAAAAGCCTAAAGCAGTGAGAGAAACTCCTTCTAGAGGGTATAAAGAACACAAACAAAAATTACAGAAAAAAGAAAACATTGTGAATGCTAGGGAAGGATAACTCTGAGTCATCATGATATAGCAGGTTTTTCTTCCCCTCGCCCCACCCCAGCTGCAAAAGACTGAGTGTAGACAACTGTAGCAAGCATTAATATTTGTTCCCCCATTCCCCTGGCATAACTGCATTTTTATCTGAAAATAGTGCAGAAAATACTCTCTTGTAGAGGGCTTTTACTTACCTTTTTGTTCATGAATGAATAGATGAAAAGAGAATGAAAAACTGCGACATATTTAGCTGGCAGGACATATGGAGATTGTGAAAATCTGGAAATTGCTAGAAGAACTTAGCTCTACCTCTTGGATAGAGAGAATCTAGAAATTCATATTAAAGGAAAAACTTTCCTATAGAGCTTCCAAAAGACTTGAAGACACTATCAAATGTATTGAAAAATTCTATAAATTTATTGACTTTGCAAACAAGAACAAATGTAGTATGCCCTTCCCGCCACAAAATAAACAGTTCTGGAGAGGTATAATTTCTGAAGCTTAATCAAAATTTCACTGTGTTTTTTGTACTTCTGATTCCGAGATTGCTTTGGGACTATATCTTTTGATAAAATGTAGGATTTCTTGATTCCCCCCCCCCAAAGCTTTGTGGGTGTGCACGGAATGGTTAATTCACCATAGTAGCCTTGTTTTGAGAGATGGGGAAGTTATCAATACAGTTGCATGTCATTTACACACAATAAATTAAGCAGAACTTTGAAAAAAAAATTTCTGATAGATTTTCTTCACAGGAACATGCATGGCATGAAGAAACAAGAGACTTAGTAAGCATGCTATTAGTATACTATGGTAAAAATGTTTAGTGTATGGACAAAGGTACACAATTGGCTAGCATCCTGTTCAGTAATTGTTACGTGGCAAGTCTTTGTTACATCATAATTCATTTTACAGTTAACCAAAAGTTTTCCCCAAAACTCATGTCTCTGCAGATGCCGGTCATAATGACCCAACTGCAGGAGGAGAGAAATTGGAGAGGGAGCTGGGAAAGCCACAAAAGGAGGGCTGAAGAGCCACATGTAGTCTAAGGACTAACTTTCCCCAATTCCTGAAAAAGTAAAAATGGCTGCTGCCTGCTTTCCCACTTGTTCTCCAAGTTCATCTAATAAACCCACCAGTGAAACACTTTTGAAAGAGTATTGATGATTACTTGGGCTATTGAATGACGAATGGACTATGTCCTGCTATAATACAGCATCTCTGATCATTACTCATGGCGTGGTCAGGAGAAGGGCAAATGCCTGTACTTCTCTATTCCATTTTCATTCAATCAACCTTGGCTCTGAACTCTTACTACCACAATATCTACTTAAAAGTCCTCTTAATTTGTTCAGTGGAATTAACTCCCACCACACATGCACAGAATAGACTGTGTGCACCTATTGTCATTCCTAAGGACTCAAATACAATAGGGGTCTTAAATCTTTTTTAAGACTGATTATTGTGCATATCTGATTTATAATTCTTGGTGGTATTGTTTGCTTTTGCCTGTGTCATATTGGCTGACAGAGAGGAGCCATAATGTTGATCTCTGTCTTGTGAATGATGCTGGGGACATATACATCATGAGTTGCGGGACTCCCTTTTGTGCAGATGGCATTGGTAGTGCAATCCCTGATCTGATATGCTTTAGCCAGGTCTTCTGCCCCCCTTGTGCTTATCTAAATTGTGTATTTCCTGTCCTCCCTCACAGACCAAATGCAGCTATGGCAGCATATATCTTCCCCTTCTCCTCTTAATTGGTATCTGTGAGATTACTTGGTTGCAGCTGCTGCTGTTATTTTGTATTGTATTGTATTGTATTTTGTATTGTGTTTCTCTTTAAATCAGTGTTGGCCAGCGTAAATGACTTTCTGCATCTCATGAATTTACAAAGAATCAAGAGACTGGGAAACTCACGTCTCATTCTGAAGTAGGTTTTCTGTGTCCTAAAGTTTGATTCTAAGTTTGGCTTGGATGACTTTTACTGCTGTTATGAATCTGTTTTAACATCATATTGTACTCTTTGGACAGTTAACATGCTGTGCTTAGGAATCACAGGAATACATGGAAATCACACTCCTAAACGGGTATCATTCTAACAAATTTGTCACTTTATCAGTTAAAGACAAAAAATTCTATATGAAGAATAAAATGCTTGCTGGAAACAAGAATTATGGAATAGCCATATGTTTTGGGCTTCTCTCTCTACTTCTGCCTGTCAATGCCAAGTCCATACTCAGTACTTCTTTTAGAATAATCAACAGCCAGCTCACAGCATGGATATCTTATCAGACTAATCTCATAAAACAAAAATAACTTTTAGTGATACTAAGTTGTGTTTTACACCAGAAATTAATGTCCAGTGACATTTATTAATTACAGTATTAATTTCAGAACATGCATCAGTGATCTTGTTATATCCTCAAAGCCTAGAATCCATAGGATACAAGGTGCGTGCATATAGGGTCTATAGGTATAACTAGTAAGAAACGATGCAGGTTCATATCATATAGAGAGACCATGTGCATGTTGAAGCTCTATCGGGATGACGATCAGTGCATGGAATTTGGGAATGGGGCCAACAGGCATCATCCCAATTCCCCCACCCCCATCCCTCTCCATGTATTTTTTACCCTGTTCTCTGGGGGTCCCGGGAGGGGCGCCCAAATAACCAAACCACAATAACACAACTTTGGGGAAAATTAGCTGGAGCACTCACTAAAGCTAGCAAGAGGCAGGGTAACGTAGCAGGATCTTGCAACCCAGCGTCTACGGGGTCAGGTCAGTCAAGCAGTCAGACAGTTTTAAAATAGCAAAAATGATGTTTGATTGAAAAACAAACAAACGGTAAAGACACTACAATCGCACAGCTAACGGAAGAGTTGGAAATAGGGATTTTCAGGGGAAATGGGTGATACGACACCTGTCTTGTAGTCCTGAAGAGATATGAAGATAGAATTCTTGGATATGGGTCTCAGTATGTGGTATTGAGGGGACGGCTAACCAGACAAAGCGGCAGCAAGGCGGGATGGAAGTCCAGAACAATCCAAGGTGGTCTCGGAATCGGGGGCTTTTATAGGGTGAATTGTGACTACAGGCCTTACCTTACTCGGTGAGAGCAATGCGAGTTTGGAGCAGGACAAAGCTTTGGAAAGGTCAGAGTTTAGCATGATTGGCTTAGAGCCGAATCAACAATAGTGT
This sequence comes from Ctenosaura bakeri, assembly GCA_948474755.1. NCBI lineage: Eukaryota > Metazoa > Chordata > Lepidosauria > Squamata > Iguanidae > Ctenosaura > Ctenosaura bakeri. The sequence continues at coordinate 498 of CAOLHI010002375.1, read as the reverse complement.
AGCCAGTACGAAAATGCTTGGCACGGCTTTGTGCGGCTACCTGCTCGGGGCAGGGGTGCCTTTGTTAGTATCGCACATAAGCAAAAGGGTGTTTGCTGGAGAGGTCCCTGAAGCGACAAACTGGCTCAGTTCGGCCCGCCTAGGTGGGGAATGGAATGTCCAGCAATTATTTACGTGCTTGTCCGAAGCCCTCGCAAACACGTGGAGTGGAGTGGCAGAGGAAGGCCGAATGGTTTTGATATCAAAAACGATATCGAGTGCTATCACCGGGTAGGCCTGGGCCGCAGAAACAATCCCTCCCAAAAATGGGCAGTATTGGGACAATATCGAACATTTTCCAATTAAACATTTAAAAACAAACTTTAGCACTGAATGGAGGTCTACAGATTCCGGGGTCGTACCACTCCTATGGGAAGAGGCGTTCTGCAACATTAAGCAGTCCTTATCTAACAAAATTCTAAACCTAACCACATTCACACAGACAAACATAAATTTGCC